>JABYQK010000047.1:0-280248 GCA_022606075.1 Fomitopsis betulina
CCGGCGTTGACGGATACGTGTGGGCCACTCGCCAGCAGCGGCAGGCTGCTCGTCTTTTGATATGTACCCTATCGCCTTTTGATTCCTGAGACGAAGTATCTACCGGTGAGAGATTACCCATCGTATCATTATTTTCATACTAACGATGAATTATTCGAGGCATTTAGTATTTATGACAAACACGTCTACTCCCAAGTAGCTGCGAATTGCTTGGTCACGTCTCGCTGGCTATTTATCATGGTTGTGTATATCTGCGCATCGAATGCGCGAACGGCTGTGCCTTTCGCACACGCACCGGGCCGAACCTACATTGCATAGGTTCAAACTGTATCCAGACACCAGACATGCTGCTGCTGGCAGAAGGGTGGCACCTCTCGATCTTCACTTTACTATATACAGGATTTCTATCTCACAGATACATTGTATGCATGGATACTACGGTACAGATACACGCACGTTCAAATGCAAGCATGCGATACAATGTCTAGAACGGAGTCGGCCCACTCGCTAGAATCATCCATGAAGAGCTATATGATATTCATTGATGTGGATGCTTCGAAGAAGAGAAGGGTGGTTTCTTATTCACTAGACCGACCAAAAGTTAGTCGAGGCTGTTCATAAAGAATGTATAGAGGTCATCATCAGGTACCATGAGCCTGAGTGCAGCGCTGATGAGGTAGGTCCACTGACCTTGGACGAGCTTCTGTGCCTTGTTCCTCGCATACGCTACAGGATTAGATGACAACGACGGCTGCTGTGAGCCGCCTAGTTGTGGGTACGACCCCGGCGGCGCATACGGGTGCTGTGGGGGCGGCCCGTAGGCCAGCATAGGCTGGCCAGGGGAGCCAGACGATGGGAAATGCGGGGGAGCTACATCGGAGCAATCTTATCAGAAACTACGCGCACCCCGCGATGTAATAAGGGGAAGATCACTCACGGGACGGGCCACCGACGTAGCTAGGACGGTATCCTGGGCAGGGGGGACGGATAAGCTCAGTGTTACGCGACAGAGTTCACAAGGGGCGGCCAGGATACTCACCCGGGCCTTGCAGATAGCCCCCGAATGGTGTCTGCGGCTGCGGCGGATTGGCATTTGACATTGGCATTGGGAAGGAAGCGTGAGCGGGCGAAATAGGCGGGGAGAGCCCCGCATGACCGTAGGGCGATGGGTGTTGGTACGGTTCAGGAAAGTGACTGCCTTCTTCGCACGTTGGTCGCCCGGATGAGTGCGAGGACATGCTGGGCCGCGGTCGCAGAGGTGGCGGTGCGTCGGCCATCACGTACCCTGCTGGAGGTGGTGCGTATCCAGCAGGTGGGGGCCCCGGCGGGGGAAAGTAGCCACCATATGGTTGTTGGTTCCGGTAGGTTTCACCAGGGTAGGACCACGGCCCAGGAGGGCCCTGGGGCGGCTGAGGGCCTACACCCCACTGCGGCGGGGGCCATGGCGCCTGCGACCACCCTCCAGGTGGCGGGGAGTTCGACGGCGCCCAAGAGGGTCCATAGGGATGTGGCGCCGGACGTCCAGGTGGAAGGGCAGGACGTTCCCCTGGGATGTGAGATCCGTGTATCAACTGTCTGCCCATCTGCTCTGAGAGTGCATCGATGGAATACACAGACTGCGGGCGATTGGAGCTATCAGGTACAGGGGGCGGCGGCCTGCTTTGAGGTCGAGTCGCTGTGTTCACGGGAGGCTCCTGTCGTTGTGCCGACGTTGTTGACCCTACAGATGTTGCCCGTGACAGGGAAGGGTCGTCAGGGACATCACCTGGTCTTGTTGTTCTCGGGGGTAGAGGGGGACCAGCGCTTGTGTGACGGCTGATAGACGGCGACGAACTGCTCGAACTTGGGTTATCGTCCATGAGCGAGTATGGGGGCGGGGGCGGAAGAAGATCGATCGCCTCTGACGTCTCTAGCCTGAAGCTTGGATGTGAATTGGCACCGCTACCAGACGGGAACGGATCCTCGCGCTTGTCCTCATAGCGAGGGCGCGTTGACCAGTAGTCTTGTAGCTCTTTTTGAGGGAATGAATCGTGGACAATCCGTTCACCGCGCAGACTCTCGGCCACGAATCCACATATTCGCATATACCTGGCGAGCCATTCAATATCACCAACACCCGACTTCATTTTGCAACTCACCAATCGGCAGGTAAGTCATATCCGTCCTCATCAAGCGCCATGAATTTGTGTGTGTTGAGGACTGGCAATTGGCTCTTGTGCGGCACGACTGGAAGGAATGCAGTACCCTCATCGTATCTGACACTTGAATAAGGCCAATCTATACCGCGTATGATGGTCTGGTGACTTACTCATCCCACATAGCTCCGTACATGATTCGGATACCATGCCGACGGACATTAAAGAGCTGCCTCCATAAGAAGCGGCCACCCTGACGAGGAGCATCGTTCCATCCCCACTTGCCCTCGGAGAGATTATGGCCCTATAGCCACGAGCGTGATTCGTCAACGAGGAAGTCTTGAAACAAGACGGGTAGGATACATACGGAACCGCCAGGGAATACTACAGGGATGTAGTCAACCTTACGCCCTTGTCGTGTCTGTTCCCAGCGTTCATTCCTCTCGTTGATAAGCTTCACGTCTCCAGCCATTTTTTCCTTACTGAACAAATCGGCGGACTCTTCATTGTGGTACCGCCCGATAGTCCATGGAGAAATGGCATCAAACTCCTCCAGCCATATGTTCACAAACTCGGGATTGGGATCTGCATCGCTCACTGACGTCCGCCAATGGGCTGGTGTTCCTGCCATGATATAGGCGCCACCCGGTGTGTTATCTCGTACGAACCTGGTTATGGCGCGAACGACCGCAGGATCGTGTTTCGAGTCTGCAAAGCCGAAGCCCCAGAATGTTACAACAGCTTTGCCGCGCTCCCTGAGGTAGTTCGGGCTGTCCAGGATGCTTTGGTCGTGGATGAGATGCATCCAGTCGTGCTCGATCACACGCTGTATGCGATCGGGAGGTACCCCAGAGACGTCATACCTGATGCGAGGTTCAGCTTCATGAGGGGCGTACGAGGTGGCGAGACACCTGCATGATGGCGAACACCCGCCCCTCCTTCTCCGCCGCCTCCCTGACACGGTCCCCAACCTCGTCGCGCTGGTCTCGGATGGCCCTGTTCCCGGCCTCGAGATCGGTCTGACCGGCGAAGCGCTGGAGGAAGACCCCGTCTACGCCGTGCTGCGCCATCCAGTTGAAGTGGCGCTGGACGGTCTTTGGGTTCCGTGAGGAGAACAGGAAGGCTTGTTCTCCGGAGGAGTACTTCAGACCAGGAGCGGGATAAAGCTCAGACGGAGAGTATTCAGAGAGATCTGGCCAGAGGTCCGTGTTCGGACGACCGCCGCTAGGGATGGGATCGTTGAACCAGTGTAGCCAGCCGTGATGATGTGGATCTAGAGGGGGGCCATCGCCAGCGCAGGTGAACCAACCCTGGTAGCCCACCATAAACTTGTTTTGGATGGTCGAGGGGTCTGCTTTCTTGAGCACGCGCCCTTCTGAGGCGGACGAGAGGGCGACCATTGTCGACCAGACGGAGAGTGATATCCAAAAAATGCGGGTGGGCGAAGCTGAGGACGTGGTGCAAGCGAGGAGGGGAGCAGCGTCAGTTCGTCTCATTATATGCGGTCCATGTCAGGCTTGCCACAGGCACGGCGGCAGATTCCAGTGCGTGGGACATTACGCGCTATATTGCTGTCCCGTGACCGACGCGCTCCAGTTTCGAACGCGGTCGCGTACACACGCGCAAACACCCTGTGTCGTCTCCCGCCACTCACACTCACTTCATCGCATACGGCTAGTCTCTGAAAGGTTCGGATACCTGCCACAAAATGAAGGTGCATGTGAAGAATTGGCATGCCATAGCACAGTGGCGTTGGGACACCGGTGCTGCTGATGCGGACGACGACGGCGAGGGAGATGTGTGTGGTATCTGCCGTGTGCCGTACGAGGGATGCTGTCCCTCGTGCAAAATGCCTGGTGACGACTGTCCCCTCAGTCCGTGTCCTCACTATCTTATCTCGACAACTGTGGCTGACCAATACACGCAGTTTGGGGAGAATGCAGTCACGTCTTCCATATGCATTGCCTGCTGCAATGGATTCAGACATCTTCTTCAAAACAACAATGTCCAATGGACAGAAGACCATGGGGTATGCGCTGTTCTCCGCATTTGCTAGTTCCTTTTCTAATCATCGGCGCAGTCACTGCCGAGCGGAAGGTCGGCCGTACAAACAATGCGAGATGACACTGCTGGGTATGCACGGCCCTGTATCGATACCCATCTGTCGTATGCGCCTGCGGACTCTGGATATGAATTCCATCACTGTACGTCCACCGGCCGGACAACGCTTGTGCCCCAGTTCGCCAAATCTGCTCAATTCAAGTGCCCGTGTACGCTGGTTCGTGCGCACTCTGTATGACTCGTGTTGGCTGAAGCATGTTTTCCTTGATGAATCTTCCGTCTGCGCACCGATCAGACACTGAGCCGCGCCTATCTTATTGGCAACTCACTAGGCGCATCGTTCTCTCTGGATCTCCAAATCGCCTCCTCAAGGTTGCCCGCAACACCGCTTCTCACATGCCTCGCCACCAACCTCTGTTCGGCCTCCTCCTCGCTCACATCCAACCACCACCGCTCGTCCAACATCTCTGCCGCCTCCCGCCAGGGCTCGATGCCGAGAAAGCCATAAAGGCCTTCAATTAACACAATACGATGATGGGGGTGGACAGCCACAGCGCGGGGCGTAGGGTCCTTCAGGGCATGGTCGAACGACGGCGCATACACCGCGTCGGACTCGTCGGAACCCGGAGAAGGCCCAGAGCTGAGCGAAGGATGGCGCGGCTGGCGGAGCGCGCGCACAAAGGCAACGTAGCCCTCGCCGTCGAACGTCCAGTGCGCACCGCGGCGGTCGTGCGCCAGCTTTGGATCCGGCATCGTGTCGAGCGCTGCGCGCAAGAGGTGCCAGCCGTCGAGCCCAACGACTACCGCGATATCGCGATCGCGATCAGGCCCGTGTGCCGTGTACCGATGTGTCGTGTTGACGTGGGCGACGATGAGCTGCGCGAGGGTGGACTTTCCCGAGGCCGGAACTCCTGCGAGGCCAACGAGGAGGCGCGCTGCGGGGTGTGTGCTGTGGCGAAGTGAGACTTTGTAAGTACAGGCTCGGATGCCAGCTGTGGCTCACGCGCGTAGACGGTCCAGAATGTAGTCTCCCAACTGGGCTGCTTGCTGATCCATGAGATCTACAGTGTAGTGGATTCTGCCTTGAGGAGATCGAGTGCTTGCTGAGCTTATTGAAGCTGCTCAAGGCCAATGCTGTGAACATGAGCCAATATATGTTTTGTAGTGCGAGAAGTCAATTCACGTGGCCGTGTGGCGGATGCATTCGGCCCGGCAGCCCTGTAGGCAATTCAACGAGTGCTGTGTCGATGGTGGTAGTAAGTAGTGGTGTCTGATGGGAGGCGTGTCCTTGATGGACGAGTGCAGTGATACCGACCCATATGAGAGAGCAATGGGCCTGTTTGGGGGACGTTATAGGACTAAGAGTGCCCGAAACTGCAAGCGAAGGACACCCCGACTACGACCGAAGTCGTACCCCGGTGGGGCAGATGGGGGGAGCTTTAACATATATAATTCCCCATCATCTTAAACATTGGATGCTTGAGGGCACTGAGTACTGCCACACTAAATACAGGATATCCTGTATACAAACTGATTCCGATTCATGCGTTGCCTACAATACTGGATGCCAAATTAGCATCGTGTCCACACAATGACCGTATCATCGACTTCCTAACACGCTGTCCTGGAGACGATCCCGCCACATGCTCCCCATACCACGCCCGCTTGTATCGATGTCGCTCTGTCCAATCTTCCTTTGCACAACAACGCTTGGGACGACCGAGAACGCCTTCAGCTTGCCGCTGAGGATCAGCCACGACATCGCTTGGTCCAGAGCACGAGAGTATGCGAAGGGCGTGTAGCGGAGGTAGAGTAGCAAGCGGCGCGCACCCGTTCGTGTCAACGCGTAGGCGTGGGTGCACTTCGGCGCGAACGAAGGGTGGAGGGTCGTCCGAGGTCCAGTACGGTTGGCTAAGTGGGTCTGTTTGCTTGGAATGGCAGGATAATAACTTTCATTCGACCAACAATGCCCTGTGACACGATATATGTGAGATTGGAAGGACGTGAGATAGCAGGACGGGGTACCCAAGAAGACGATGTCCCATTCGGTGGGCAGCAGATCCCAGACTTCATGCAGCCTATCGTGTATATCGCGCTCCATGTCGACATCGTCTTCGAGTATGAGGGTCACTGTGTTTTCCTGCAGATTGTTGGCAGCTTCCCCAGTCTTAATGTCACCTTCAGCGACCTTTCGTATGATCTCAAGATGCGAGCGCCAGCATGCCATCTTCGCGGGTGTAAGCAGCATATATCCAGGCAGACCAGCGTCAAACGGCGGACCCGTCAAGTAGTTCTTACTCGCGCAAGTCAGAGGTGCCAGAGCTGGCAGAGTGTCATGCAGACTCGGAGTGTCCAGAGCGTCGGGGAGCACCTCGGGATGAGCGAAGTCGACAGCAGGAGACAGGACGCTGGCTGCGCCGGGGTCTGGAACGTTTTCATCGGATAAGGCCAGCGGTGGTCGAAGAAACCAGTAGTCGGAGTCGGTCAGACCGAGAGGCAGACCTGAGAGTGCTTTAGTGTCCATGATAGACGCGTTAGGCCATTGGAAGGTATCGTCGGACACGCCATTTGCGACTTGATCTTCTATGCCAGTACGTCTGTTGCGGATATGCGCGTGGATGTTGCGTGTGGCATCCGCATCCATGTCGGTGGCATCGACGTACGCCCATCGCAAGCCAAGCGCTTGTCTGAGTCGTTCCATGGACCTTCGGCGATCGACGCGACGGGGGAGAGAAAGTACGTATATGTTGTCAGCTATACCAAGCGTTTGTGGTGGACGGGCCCCGGAGGATGGATATTCCGGCGGCGCCGGGGAGGAGGAGGTGTCGGCAAGGTTGTCGCCTGAGAGCGTAGGAGTCCAGAAGCGGTGGCCATCGTGTGCACCAAAGGAGACTATCCTGTTGAGCAGATCAGTGTCGACCTGGAGATACAGAGGGAGAGGGTCGAAGAGAGCCCAGATGGAAAGCAGGGAGGCGACGAGAGTGACTGCACAAGCCAAGGAAACTAGACGGCGAGACAGCGGCGGCATTGGTGGGTTGTGGGTCAAATACAGTGTGCAAGGTCCTGAGTGTTGCGCACTGCCGCCCTCGATCACGTGTTTGCCATCAGGATTGCCGATACACCGACTGGCACAGTGTTCATCCTTCGTTCATGCAACGCCGTGAAGAGCGCATAATTCGCGTCCGGATACACGGAAAGGAATAGCGCTGCTACCGATATCGATGCCACCTATCATAGACATGAACATGGCTCACATCCTGCCTATCGAACAAAAGCTTCAACAAGATCCCGCATCTGTAAGTCACTATGGGCTCATGGCATGCTTGCGTTAATTTATTTTGGCAAATTATCAGGTCCTTGCTGCTGCCCGCAGGCGTTCACCTGTTGAAAGCCTCGTTATCGCGAACACTTGGCGACCAGAACAAAGTTACCTTTCTACTGCAGACGCGCTTGATCTCTTCCTCTCCTATTTGAAGGAGGAAGATGTCCCAGCGAGTGCGACTCCAACGACCGCGTTTTGCGATGCGGCGAATATCGCCTTGGGCGGGTTCTTTGGCCTCACCAAGATCGCGTCGGCCTACGATGAGCCGCGATCGGTGAAGCGCGTCATGGACGCTTGGGGAGGAATCTTCAAGTGGGGTAGGTTCATCTTCACGACGAGGGTCGAAGGACTCGAGAGGGATGACACGCGGAGAAGGACTGCGATCGAAATACTGTCCATGTCATGGTACACACTTTGTGCCCCGGATCCCATGCGCGAGATCATGATCTCAGCACCCATGGTGGTGGAGATGTCGACACGGATGTGCCTCTCCGAGGACGATGCCCCAAACTCCAACCTGCGTGTTCCAGCCGGGACATCCTTCCTGGCTAAACTGTTGAGCTCGGCACGGAAAGAGCACCTCGACAGAGTATTGAACACTGTCGGTGGGCTAGCGGACGTGATTGCGAAAGTCTTGATCGCTCGAGTCCAGTCGGTTGTGAAGGCGCGCCCCGTCAACAGATTTGCCCTCATGATGCACCTTGACCTCATCAACTTGCTCTCGCGCATCGTGGGCCATCCGCTACGCTATGCCCTTCTCGGCGCCAACGCCATATGGGTCGTGACGAACGCGCTCACGGTCATCGCAATACAGCTCAACGCTGACCCGGTCAACCTCGCCTTCAGGAACGCAATGGTATCCGCAATTGGATACCTCGTTAATTGTCTCGACTCGACGGACGGCTTCACATGGGTTTCACAATCCATCGGGGCGGGCCTGTTGTCGGCTTACGTTGACTGTAGCCCGCATTTCTCCATGCTGGACACGGATGACCGTCACATGGTGCTCCGCATCGTGAGCGATATCCTCCCTCGGTACACTGTGTATCGCACAGTGTTACAAGCCATGGACTGGCTGATGCGTGAACTCCGCAGCGGCCCGCAGCGGGACAGACTGGGGCAGAGTGTCGCACAGGATGTGTGGATTCCCTTCTTTGTATCATTCTGCGACAGAATCAAGGTGCTGCATTACTCGAAGGGACAGCAGTTTCCTTGTGATAATGCCAAGGTACGCGCTCGTTGCAGTGTTTGGGACTGGTGACCGAATTCTTCATTAGTGTAAAAACGTCGCGGTAAGGGCACATGTCCTCAGGTGCTCTGCGTGCCTCACAACATTCTACTGCTCCACAGTAGGTGTTATCACCCTCTCTGTTGAAACACACTGATTGTGTGCGCAGGAATGTGTCACAATCGCGTGGGAAGAAGGCCAACAGAAAATCGCGTGGAAAGAAGCCAACCACCAGGAAATCTGCTACATGACACAACGGGCAAGAGCAGGTTCGTTGCTCCCTCTACTGCCCGCTTCGACTACTTATGATCCCAAAGGGGGAAAGGCAAGCAGAATAACCAAACGCGACCTCGCCTTCATCCATACGATTTCCATGTATGACGCACGCAAGAATATCGCGAAGATAATCAAGCGAGCCGACAACGAGTACCCCGGGAAGGTCAAGTCAAGCCTCATAATCTGCATTGACTACTGTGTTTTCCCGACCACCTTCGACCTGAAGCCCATCGAGCAATACAACGTCGACCCGTACAATGGCTTATCGAAGGCAGTGATGCGGAAGAAGAACATGATCGGGAAAGTCAAGGATAACACTGGGAAGTATGCCTTGCTCGAAGCACGTGTAGCACACGGGGAGGGCATACAGGCCATCCTGACACTCGCGACCGGCGACGTTTGGAAACACGATCCGGAGCAAGAGCAGCGCCAGATGATGATAGATGCGCAAACTGCATTTCACTACTTTGACACTCCCGCTTCAAAGAAGTCACCCATATTGGCGGACCCCATTTTGACGGACGAAGAGCTGATGGCGATGCAAGAGTTATCAGACGAAGATGGGGATTAGGAATATATGTGTAAGTCAGTGGAGCCGTTACTCCTTCTCGAAATCTCCTAGTCATGATAACAATTCTACCGCATGCCAGGTAATCGCTCGATCCCTGCACTGCTGAACTCGGATACTCACCTGAACTTGAAGAATCGATCATCTTCGTACTCGGAGGTGTCATAAGTGATAAAGAACGTTGTGAAACATGATACATGTTGTGTTAGGAGCATGATATGGCATATATACGACTGGATCAATGCATAATGCATATTTCAACGTCGAGATAAGCACCGTCAAGGAAAAGACGCTTATTGCGAACTAGCGCCGAAGTCCTGCTCAGATCGCTATCTCAATCACCTGACCCCGCCAATTTCTTTCGCAGCTTCCAGAGCTTTACCTAAGACTGTGGCTAGCATCTCGACCATCTCTGGAACACTCCTTCCTCCATCTTGACTCAGTTGAAATGGCAAAGCATCCGCGCAAAAAGCAGAGGACAACCAAATCCATGGAGGATACCTCTGGTTTCGTCGATGTGCAACCGCTGGGGTCAGCGAAATCCCTGCTGGACGAACATGGGAAAGATGACGAAGAGAGACGGCTGGAGAGCATGCTTTTTGGGACCTCATACGAGCCCTCTTCTAGCAAGGGCAAGGGAATGCTAGTCCTCTCGGATGAGGTCGATCGGACTGGAGAGAAGGAGCTACAGAATATGCTAGACACCGATGTGAGAACCACTTCGGCTTACTGTGTGATGACTAAACTGACGAAATCCGTAGCTCTTCTTTGTCGATGATGCCATAGCGCAACAGCCAGACCTCGACATTGAGTCGGAAGCAGATGAAGACGAGTCGGGCGAGGAGGACGAGACCAGGAATGTCAATGACTGTGAGGAAGATGATGAGAGTCAGGATTGGGGCCCGGGATTGCGAGGCGGGACAAGTGAGGAGGGAGAGAGTGAAGAGGACGAAAGCGAGGAAGAAAAGGATACACCTATCGTCTCACAAAAGAAGGGGCCAGCATGGACCGATCCGGACGACCCTGCTCTGGAGGTATCCTTGGCAGGAGACAAGCGTAGGCGGAAGCTACGCGACGCTGTCTCAGAGGATGTTGTTGGCGGGCGAGAGTATGAACGACGACTGCGACGACAGTTCGAAAATATCAACCCTACCCCAGACTGGGCTTCTGCTGCACGGAAGAAGCTGCATCCTTCCAAGGCGAAGCGGAGACGGCCGTCAACATCCTCTGCATCTGAATCTGACGACCAAGACGCGCTTCCGGACGTGTTAGCGGATGCAAAGGGAATTCTGCATTATGGGAGGAAGCCCGGCACGCTGCCGCATGGCAGGCTAGACATTGAACGCCTACGTGACGCCAATCTCGCGGCTAGGACCGAGGGTGAAGTCAAAGCTGTCCAGTTCCACCCATCTCCAGACGTACCCGTCCTAATGGTTGCGGGCACTGATCGGCGACTCAAATTGTTCAACGTATGGTCTCCTACTTGCTTTGACTGCCGCCGTTACTCATACGATGCCATCATTAGATTAATGGGCACACAAACCCGCATCTGCAGACCGTCCACATACCAGAGCTCCCTATCACGAACGCAGTGTTCCACCCTGGCGGCTCTTCCATCCTCCTGACTGGTCCTCGTCCTTTCTACTACACGTACGACCTTATGTCTGGCATTGCAGTGCGCTCGCCTCGTGGGTTGTGGGGCACGACGTTCACCAAGAACAACGGTGCCAAGGGCATAGGCATGGAGATCTGCTCATTTGACCCGACGGGTGATGTACTGGCCGTGGCGGGCCGCGGAGGCGTGATACACCTGGTGGACTGGCGCGCAGGTGCGGGACAGGTCGTCGGGAGCGTTAAGATGAACGCAGCCGTCAAGAGTCTATCGTGGGCTCACGACGGTAGTGGTCAGTTGCTGAGCATGGCGGAGGACTCGGAGGTGTATGTATGGGACATCGGCGAGCGTAGATGCATCAGGAGGTGGAAGGACGACGGAGGGTTCGGCAGTCGTCTTATGGCTGGTGACAAGACGGGGAGATACCTCGCTACCGGGTATGTCAGCCCAGTTCAAATACAATGATATTCCGCTGTGCTCACCTCGTCCCTTAGTTCACGGACTGGTTTGGTCAACGTGTACGGCTCCGAAGGACCAACCTCGTTAACCTCGAACCATCCGAAACCCACGAAAACGTTGGGCAACCTCACTACAGCGATCACATCTCTTTGCTTCAACCACAACTCACAGCTGCTCGCAATCGCGAGCAATACTAAGAAGGATCAGATGCGTATGGTATGTATTATGGAAATCTCCTTGTGCGCCCTGTAGCCAACCATCTTCCCGCAGATCCACCTTCCGACGCTCACGGCCTTCTCAAATTGGCCAACCTCGAGTACCCCGCTTGGCCATGTGACGAGCGTGGATTTCTCGGCCCGCAGCGAATATGTCGCTATAGGGAACAACCGCGGGCGTGTCCTCTTGTACCACCTCAAAGACTTCAGCTCACAATAGTACTGGTGGCCGACAGTTAGCAACCGCGTTCATACTGCTTCATAATTGAGACAGCAGTTAGCATCATGGCCCTTTGGGAAGCCGTAGTTGGAATGAACCTGCGTCGGCGAATGAGCGAGCAGACACGGTACTACAGCTATAGCACTTACATTGTGGTAAGTTAAGGATTTCTGGAACTACAGCAGCCTGATATCCCAATCTGACAAGGGCACCGCGAATGATGCCTGCCGGCATCGCGACGTACTGCGACAAAGTTAGTTTTGCAGTACTCTCATCGCGGGCATACCTACCAGTCTCGCCTTCGTTGTTGCATCTGCGCGGCCGCGCCAACTAGATAGGCGTGTGATGGCCCGGAATGCGTTGTCCTGAAGCACATAGACACCCTAAAGGTTCTCGTCAGGTTATGCGCAGAACTTGACGCGAAGAACACATACCCGGTGATTTGTTCGCAAGTTATCAACTTGCTTGTCCCAGCATGCTACCCATAAATCTTTACAGACGAATTTGACAGCATCGAGTGTATCCGAGAACATCCCTCGGTCATGACACAACCTGAGTACGTTCAGCGCCGCGGGCACAACGGTCAGGCAAGATGATGAGACGTACCGTTCCGCGACGTTCGCACCCACATGCATACCAATGGCCTCTAGACGCGACCGCACGGCTTCCTCCTCCTCATCCAAAGCCGCCGCCTTGCCGCCTGACACCTTCGAGCTAGTGCTACCCACCGAATCGCGATGTGTGTCTTTCAAGGTAGGGGGAACGTGAGAGGGGCGGGCACAAGTCCCGCCTCAATCATGTCTTGTTCAAGCTTCTTCGCCCGCGCTGCCGCGACTGCAGAGGACGCGCGTAATGCGCTAACCATCTCGATGACGAAGTAGTCCATAGCTGCTGCGTCTATCTGACGACTGGGAGGATCCGCTAGCGATGCTAGCCCGGGTATGGAGGAACTAGATGTTATTGTTGTCTGGGGGTTCTGTACGGAAGACCTTGAGGCCATAGCTGCCGAGTCGGGAGTGGCAAGACACGGCGGTATGGGAGGAGGAGAAGGAGGAGTGCAGCCACTGGCGCTTCATCTCGGTCTCTCTCTCTCTCGCTTCTTACGACCCCTTCGGCTCACGCACGACTTAATCTCGGGGCCTCAGACCTGGGGTGGATGACATCGTGCCCATCCTGCTTGCGAGTCGCCGAAGATGTCTGGCTTATCGTCTTTGTTCCCGTCCAGATTGCTAGGTTCTATGCACACACATCCTCGCGACAGAACATCTGACCCTCTGGCTCGCCTCCGCTTCGCGCTGGAGACCATGCCAGGTTCTCGGAAATATGTCTTTACGCCTGCAACACGCTCTGAGATCCTGTCTGAACTTTACGACGCGTTCTGGGGCCCCCATGCGAACCTGTTCCTACCGAGCTCGCTCACAAGCCTACCTTCGCGCTCAACCCTGAACGAAGTGCAGACTGCTGCTGGGATGAACAAAGAACAGCCTGTTATTCCAGGAAGACCATGTGGCTATATCTTCACGAAAGGAGAGGCCTGTTTCCGTTGCAAGTGAGTGTATACGCTACTTGACTAACCGATCATTAACCCTGGCTTTGTCGTAGGGACTGCGCCCTCGACGACAGCTGTGTGCTCTGTGCACGATGCTTCGAGGCCACTGAACATTCAGGTCACAACGTCAGCTTCTTCATCGCCCAGCAGTCTGGTGGGTGTTGCGATTGTGGTGATGTCGAAGCTTGGCGTACACCCATAGGTTGTCCACACCACCCGCCAAAGGATGAGACAGCCGAGTATCTCAGCGCCTTCGCTCTTAGAACACTCCAAGCGACTCCTCGGGCGACAGCGAAGACCATGATAGGCCACGATATCCCTCCGGTTCACGACTTTCCCTATCGTGTCCCTACTCCTCCAGAACTACGGGATACCATGGCAAGAACAGTTTCTTACGCCCTAGACTTCATCATCGACACCTTGGACTATTCCCCGGATGAAGTGAACCCCCCTGCAACTGAAGAAGACCTTCGCGCCCAGCCGTCGGGCGACCCGATGCTGCGAGACCAGTACAGCGTAGTCATCTGGAACGACGACAAACATTCCTTCGAGGAAGTCATCCAGTTGCTATGCGATATGACCAATCGTTCGAGGGAAGTCGCCAAAGGAAACGCGGATCGTATTGATGAACAGGGTCGCGATGTCGTGGAGATGCACACCAACGCAACGCGTCTGCTAGAGATGGCACAGACAATATCTCATGTCGATTTAGGCGTAACTGTGCGTCGAGCGTACGACACCTTTCGCGAACAGATGGTGGCCGTTATCATCGAATGGTTGCTCGACCTCACTCGCAGTCGACTTGGAACAGACACGCTCATACTGAGAGAGGTGATCGCTGCGGAACTACTCTCGCCGAGGAAGAACTATTCCCTGACCCCCTCCCATGACACCTCGAAGCCCCTCGCCGAGGTCCATGATCCTTGCCGCATTGATTGGTTGTTCTTATATCATACTAGACTCTGGAAGAAACCGCGCCTCGTTCTGAAGGAGGTCTATGCATCTCTGCTCAGCCTGAGCCATGAACACAAGCTAGCAGTTGGTAGGTCGTGTGAGCTTGTCATTCGTCATGCGCCTAAGTCTTTCCTATAGCGTCGCATTTTGCTAGCGTGTACCACCGCATCATCGATGCCTACCTACTTGTGGACCGCGAGGCGGAGACGTCTATCAAGTACTTCGCTTTGCAACTCTTCACAGTACCCTCCGTCGCCTTGTACATCGTCCGCCAGCATAACATTGTCTCACGTCTGTTGTCCATCATCACATCCTTCTTCACCAACCAGATCCAAAGCAAGCGCATCGTACATCCTCCCAGCCCCAGCATCGAGATCGATGTCGATACCTTCCCATTCAAATCCAAGCGGTTCATGCCCGTGTTTAGCGACCTGCGCTACCTCTGCCACAATGAGCCCGTGCAGCAGCTTATCGCCCACAATCGGGAGTACATCGCGCACTTCTCGAAGACGTGCCAGATCTTCATGTGCGTGAATCCGAACAAGCGGGCGTCGGCAAACCACGTCGAGTATGAAGCGGATGCGTGGATCAGCGTATTCAACGTTACTCTGTCGTTGTCGAGGGTCATCAAAGTCTACGGCGAGGCCTTCTCTAGGGCGACTGTCTCGGAGCTCGTTGCCGCAATAACGACCGTCATGCACCATATCCTTGTGGCGACAGCCGTGCAGGACGAGCACCGAGACATTACCAGGTTCCCACCAGTGGTTTTCCACGACGTGACATTCGCGGAAACGACGTATAGGGTGGTCGAGTTCGACGTCATGGAGGGCTGGGTTAGCTTCCACCACTCCCTGCAGTGGTTGCTCGCCGAGCTCTTCAAGCATGTCGACGTCATGAGTGAGGACTCCCTGCGAGAACTCGGAATGAGCAACCTGCGAGATGTCTGCCTGCGCAGTGCCAGTGAGCAGGCGATACTCACGATCATCGACTACCCACTACGAGGTAAGAAGTTGAGTTTGATCTTGACCAGGTCGCGAATATCTTACCGTCACCTACAGTACTAGCTATGATCGCCCAAATCCGCACGGGCTTGTGGGTGCGAAATGGCTTCGCGATCCGAGGGCAGCTTCTACACTACCGCGACTTTATGCTACGGGAACTATGCTACGACCAGGACCTCTTCATCCTACAGACAGCGTTAGTCGTGCTTGAACCGAACCTAGTGCTCGTCAGCATGCTTGATCGATTCCAGCTCACGGGCTACTTCTCGGGAGCCACTCTTCATCCTGTGTACGAGAATACCCATCTCCCCGGCATGGTCGAGGAGTTGCTGTACATCATCATCACGATCCTCACAGAGAACGCCAGTGCAACGAAGATGCCCATTCAGGCTTCCATCCGGCGCGAGATCGTCCATGCACTTGCCGTCGGGCCCTGCACCTTCACGGACTTGGTCAAACGCGTTGCGGAGCGCATGGTGGACGACGTATCCTTCGAGCGTATTCTCCGACAGGTGGCGAACTTCAAGCCTCCTGAATCGACTGGAGACTCCGGGACTTACGAATTGAAGGACGAGGCATTCGAGGAGGTCAACCCCTTCTTCTACCACTATACTCGGAACAAGCGCGAGGACGTGGAGACTATATTGCGCAACCGATTGAAGAAGAAAACTGGCGTTAACGACCCTGTTCTTGTTCCTCGTCCTCTTGCCTTCGGGCCTGGTCCCTTCTCGGGAATTCCCTCAACCTTCGAATCCGAGATCCTGCTTCAGATCATCTTCTACGGCATCTTCAACATCATCATGATCACTGACGCAGAAGGGACGACGCCCCCGTCTTCCGAGGCCATTCTCGACCAGCTTGTTCATCTCATCATGGTTGGCCTCAATGAAAGTGGCAAAGTCTTTGGTAAGGCTGTAGTACAGAAACCCTTTGAGGAAGATCACACGTTACTCGATGTTCTGTGCACCTTCGAACACCACGACAAGTTCAAGTCCTATCACGCCCGAGCAAGCTGGATTCTCGATCGCTTGGAGGGCGAGGACCGGGAGACAGTGCGCTTGCGGAGACGCATCGTCGAGGATCACCCTGACGAGGCCACCGATTCGGTCAGCGTGAAGAAACGGGCGGCAAAGGCCAGGCAGGAGGCAATTATGAAGCAGATGAAGGAGCAACAAGCAAGCTTCGTTAGTAATCTCGAGGACCTCGAAGGCGACGAGGATGATGACATGGGCGAGACGCTAGACGCACCAGTCTCGTACGGGACATGCATCGTTTGTCAAGAGGAGTTGAACACCACAAAGGCGTTCGGTTCTCTCGGGTTCTTACAGCCGAGTCGTTTGCTTCGACGGCATCCAGATGGGCAGCATACGTACACAAACGAGGCCGTGCTCTCCCCCGACTCATTGGATCGTGTCGCAGCTGCCGATGCGGATCACGCCTTCCCGCCGTCTTTCGAAGACATGAAGAGTGCCAAGAGTCGTACACATAGTTTCGACGGTTTCCCGTCTCAGTACACTCGGTTTGGGCTCCACTCATCCGTTTGTACGCACATGATGCACCTCGAATGCTTCACCGTATACAGCAGTTCCATCAGACAAAGACATCGAGCACAAGCGACGAGGAACCACCCGGAAAGCATACCAAGGAAAGAGTACATCTGTCCTTTGTGCAAGAGTTTGGGGAACGTCATCTTACCGGTAGCTACCACGCCTATCAGTATTGAACTCAACAATCTTCCTTTCCCGGAGTGGACCAGAGCTGCCGGGATCAGCATATTGAAGTCGAAGGCTGACCCAACCTTAGAGCAGCTGCAATTTCGAAACGGTTCCGGGGAGTTCGTATTTTGGGCTGCTCAGGATCCTGCGTATCAGCCCTTCCAAAGAGCACCAGAACACAGAGACAACATGGAGGTGCACAAGATGGTCGACACTATCATGGTCGTTGCGCGAAACATCTCGCAGCAAACCCGACACCTACGCGACCGTGCAGAACCAGAGCCAGGAGACCGGGGCTCCGGTATGTACCTCCCGGAAGAACTCGTTGGTTACACCATTGCGTCCATGGAGATCGCTCAACGGGGTTTGGGCACGCCAGGTCGCATGCTGCCAGACAGCATCCCAGAGCCTCAACTACGCTTGGTACGGGGTCTTGTTACGTGCCTAACGAAGCTCGTTGCCCTGAGCTTCAGGAACCGACCTGACGAAGGCCGGGATGCGATGCGACACGCTATCATGAAACGGCTGCTTCCAGAGTGGAGCCGTGGGTCTCTGACTTCGTTCACGTATCCCTTGCTCCTTCGCGACCCATTTACGATTCTCATCGAGACCGCGTCAGTCGCGCCGGACATGCTCCGACAGGTCCTCATATTGACGTACTACGCCTGCCTCGCGCGGACCGTCATCGGCTTGGTCTACATCCTCAACAAGACCCGCAGCTACCATGTCACCGCCGTCCCTCAACGTCGCCACACGGATCTCTTCGGCGACGTCCGGATATTCTTCATGTCGGTGGTCAGACACTCGCCCGTGTTTGAGCAGGCCGGCGACTTGGTCTGTCAGGCGTTCGGCGAGGCCCGCATAGAGAAAATGCTCTACATGTTCACCCTTCCCTTCCTGCGCAGGGCAGCCATCCTCTGTCGTGCGATGTTGCCTGCTGCGTTTCCGACGCCCACAGGTTCGGAGGACGAGTGTGAGTACAGAAGACTGCTCACAATGCTGGGCATACCTGCATTGTCCGACCTGCCGAACCAAGATACCCTGCAGACAGCACTGTCGGTTTGGTGCCAGCACTATGGGACATCCCACGCCGCCTCGCAACTCAACTGCGGCGTCGTGCTGGACTACCCTGCGGTCTATCGCCTCGCGAAGCTACCGCTCGTGCTCGACCACCTCTACCTTGACCAGGACAAGATTATGACATGCCAGCGCTGCAAGACAGTTCCCTTGGACGCAGCGATATGCCTTGTATGCGGCACAGTGTTGTGTCTGCAGAGCCATTGTTGCTTCGACAATGAGAATGGTGCCCGGGGTGAATGCAACATGCATACACGAGAGTGAGTTTTACTTGCTTGCATCCACACGTCGGTATTGATGCCCAGCTTAGGTGTCAAGGCCCCATCGGGATTTACTTCCTTGTTAAACGGTGCTCTTTGCTGTATCTCTACGCGAACAACGGCACGTTCTCTCAGTCGCCCTACCTAGACATCCATGGAGAAGTGGATGTATCAATGAGGTTCGTGCGCGTCCATGTAATGCGCTCGAGAGCTCACGCGTGACACGCACACAGGCGGGGTCGACGGCAATACCTACACCACGCGCGCTGGGAAGAAGTGAGGAAGGTATGGCTGAGCCATGGGGTGCCCACTCTGATCACTAGACGGCTGGAAAGCACTGTTGATAGCGGAGGGTGGGAGACACTCTAGTTGAGATGTACCGCATGACCACACCGTTGTCCATGGACCCGTAATCACCATAGCAGAGAGTCAAAAGCACTCCGATTGTATTGCATAAATGCATGTATTGTCCGCAGCATTGTAGCTAATATATCAAACAGTCGACCTCCCCAGCTGCTCGGCGTTCCTCAGTCGTTCTACCGTCCGTTCGTAACCCAGGATGCGCATAATCGCCACCACGCCCGGGCCCGCCTACGGAATACACTGAGTTCAGCTTTCCGTCTCGGCAGTGACAAGGACTGACCTCTGCGCCCGTGATTGCGTGTCGGAGCATAGTCATGTACTGCTTGGCCTTCAGACCGGACTGCTTCATGTCTGCGTGGACGACGTCCGAAACATTTGCTTCGCTCCACGTGTGCTCGATCTCCGCTAAGCTCTTGCGGAGAGAGAGGATGACCTTGCCGTAGGCCTCCGACGTGAAGATATCGCTCAGGCGTTGTGCCTCCGCCGTCGAGTAGTCGGGCTCGACAAACAGGTAGGACCCTTGCGTGGGGAGGTCGGACAAACACATGAGACGGCTCTGATTTACAAGTGTGAGACATGAGCATAATTTCGAGGTATGAAGGGATCGGTGCTTATACCTGCATGACAAGGAGTGCATCCGCGATGAATGGCACATCTGTGTGAGCACTGCAGAAGTGTCTTCATGAGTCGTGATCTCGACGAGGAGCGGTGAACGTACCTGTGAGGGAAGGCCTCTTTGATAGGTGTATGAAGGCGTTCAGCAAGCGCGTGTAGATCATTCAGTGACTTCATCTTCTGCATGAGGTGATGCTTATTGAGGTGCTCGAGTTTGAGCGGATCGAGCACCGAGCGCCTATGCGTTAGTAGCCTAAGGTCAAACTAAGCGAGGCATGAGTTGTGCTCCGCATAAGGATGGTGGCATCACGGACTTCACGAATCATCTCTTCTAGGGTCATCATCGTAGTACTATCTGGAGCCTGCTTTTTCGCTGCGGTGTTTACCTGAGAGGGGTCCGCATCATGGGAGACGCCCCATCCTGCGAGGGCGAGCCAGTTGATGATGGCGTCGGGTTCCCAGCCGCGACGCTGCGAAAACAGCTATGCGTGAGTAGAGAAGCGGATGGGCGAAAACCAACACACCAACCATGTAGTCCATCACTTGGACGTCGCCTTTTCGCTTCGACATCTTCGAGCCGTCCGGGTTGAGCAGCAATGACAGATGAGCAAAATGGGGTTGCTCGAGTCCTAGGCACGCATACAAGTCTAGATGCAAGGGTAATGACGGTAGCCATTCCTGATTCACCGTGAGCAAGTGGTGAGAAGGGGAGGTGTGTGGAACTAACCTCTCCTCGCAGCACATGGGTGATGCCCATCTCATGGTCATCCACCACCGAGGCAAGGTGATAGGTTGGGAACAGGTCTGACTTGAGCAAGACAGGGTCGGTAGGCAATGAAGCATGTGCGTCACGGAGATTCTTGAAGATCAAGTCCGAGGGACTGGGGCGGTCGGGTAGCCGACTATCCTAAAGTTCGACTTGAGTGGTACTCGCCGGGAGGAAGGGTCGTATGGCATACGTTCAAGCGGACTACAGACTTCTCTCCCGCACGGACCCGTCTAGCTACCTCTTCCTCTGTGAGGTTAAGGCAGGCCTTGTCATAAGTGGAGTTGGAGCCGGAACGCGCAAGCTTTTCACGCTTCGCTGCCAAGGTATCTGGAGAGCAGAAGCAGCGGTACGCGTGTCCAGTCTGAGCGCAGTGGATATTCAGTTCGGAGGGCCAAGGAAGACATGGTCAACGCGCACATCGAGGAGTTTGTCGGCGTAGTGACGATATAGGTCCAGACGTTCCGACTGCGAGGGGTCAGATTGCCGTCTGCTACGTATTGCACTTTCTGACCTGGTAATACGGTGCATGCGGTCCACCTTTTCCAGGGCCTCCAATTCATCGTATAAGCATGGTCCCAGCGACGCAGCATACCGCTCACCGTAGTCGTAGTCGAGTCCCGCCCATTCTAACGCCTCGCGGATGCCGTCGACTGCGCCAGGTACTGCACGTGTCTGTGGTAGTGTGCAGTGTGAGTAGCAGCTTTCGGCGTTTGGCACAAATCCACTGACTGCGTCTGTATCTTCAATCCTCAGAATCCATTTTCCACCGTGTTTTCGCGCATAGAGATAATTGTAGAGCGCAGTTCTAAGCCCACCCAAATGAAGCGCACCGGTTGGTGAAGGAGCAAAGCGTAGCAAGACCATGAAGAAATGAACGCAACCACAGCAGCACGACCACCGGTACCTCAATCCTCCTCCGGGCCGAACCGGCCAAACGCCACCCAGCGCTACGTCCCGCCACTTGAACTTCAACGCTCTCAAGGTCGTAGAATGATAGCATGCTGTGGTGTTCCTATCTTTCTGCAAAGAACTCGCTCACCGAAAAACACCGTCGGTGTGCATGTGCACTTCCTCACTTGATATTGGTAGGAACACCTCCTATTCTCTCCCAGAAAACTCTACGCAGCGTGAGATTGGTCTTCTTATGCAAGTACAATTGACAATCAACTGATTGTGGTATCACTACCAGGACATCGGATACATGCATACGGGATTGGTCTTCTGTCATCAAGGCGAACGCGTTGGTTGTGCGGACGGCTGCGTATCGCCTGAGCAGGAGCTCGCGAAGGGCTTAGCGCGCCGCTAGTTCTGGGGGCACGAGTGACGGACTGCGGACATCGGATGGGCTCATAGTTGGACAGATGCCAGCCCATTGCCACGTCTCCTGGGCACTGCTTACTGGGCTCTTCATTTGGGAGACAGAGTTGCATTGGACTCTGAGGTGATTGTCTCCACTTTGTGATGTGAACGTGTTGATGCCTGCAGTTCAACAACCGAAGCGGTAACACTGTACAAGCTTCGTTGCGCCGGTGAGTGTGGAGGAATCTCTGTTCTACGTCGTAATGTCAGTCCTCGGGCGCGAGGCTAGGTCCTCCATGGCATTGCTGGGGCACTGAGGCAGTGTTACCGTTCTTCCACGTATGGCGCGTAGATACCTATTCATACGAGCAGCGACAAACTCTGACACGTGAGTGGTAAGCTTTGTTGATCGTTCTAGTGGACCCCAACTGCCCCTTGATTGATATTCAAGGCGTTCAGTTGGAGTCGTCGGCCTCACGGGTGAATGAAGGGCAGTGCTACCGCACAAGAAAGTCCTTTTCATATGTGAGTGATGCAAGAAGGTCAGCAGGGCCGTATTGCTCCTCAGCGCTGAGCCTGAACGGCCCCACCATGAAGCATACAGTATCCCTTCGCCACCGTTATGAACAACCCATCGCGCCCGCCGCCCACCCAGGACACATCCGCAGAATCGCTGACGGCACTGTCCCGAGGACAGCTTCCATTGCCACCAGGGTTCTCTCGTACCTTCGAGCCTAAACGGCCCGAGATGCACCGTATCTGGCCCAATCTGTGCGTCGTACTAAGGATAATCTCTCTAGATTCTGCGGTTCCAATTTGCAGACTGCCTGTCAGGCCCATCGACGGCGGGGACGGATGGACGCCGCTACTCGGGGCCAGGGCGTCGTGGCGTGGCATGTTGACGGTGGACCTCTGGCGACCGCACCCATGTTGTCATGAATGCACCCATGTCCGGCCTCAGCTCGGAGACCCTATGTATGTAAGAACACGTAGACTGTCTGCAATGCCATGCTGTTCACTGAATTGTCCGTAACACCGGGGTGCCACTTCGTTGATGCTGCAAGCGGGAACTCTCCTCCAGACGTCCGCGTAAAGCGCAATGATATACCAATTGTAGTCCTATACGGGCGCCGGGGAGTGTGTGTGCCGAGCTTCACTCAGACAAGCCGCCTTCGGCACTGCGGTCACGGAAAATCAGTGTGGATCTATGGAACTTGCTTGTCCTGGTGGGCTGTGAATCAGACTGGATGTGAAGACTTCGGCCCTATAGGATCAGACTGAACTAGTCCCGTTACCGGACAACACGATATCTGTCTATTCCCTGATTTCATTGCATTCAAACTAGCGGTCAACTCGGTAGCTATCACGGGTATAGGGATATCTCACTTCCTATTAGCACTGTCATCCATCTATCCGCTGACTGTCCAAGTTCAGTTCAACTACCGAGCTCTCCGATTATAGGTACTTAAGGCAATGCCAGGCCACTTGAGTGTAATCACCATAGACGGACACTGAGCGTTCCCGACATATCATTGATGTCCCAACGTACAACACGAACAGCGACCATCACATAAGTGAACTAACAGGGTCTCGGGTCAAGTCCGCAACCGTGAGGCATCAGTGGAACGGAACGACATGACGGTGGGGACCATAGAACATGAGGCGGGAGAAATGGAGAGTTACGTACACCTAGCTTAGGCCGTAGAATAAGACGCGTACCGTTCTAACAGACGCGTGTATGTTTCCGAAATCTTCTCAAATAACCAATGAGAAGCTACGCGGATATAATTTAGTCGCTCACCTTGTCCGCTCGAGTACCTCCATCAGGAACAAAGCGGCAGATAGTCGTGGAGGCCTCGAACCAACGCTTGGCTTCGTCCAGCAATGACGCACTATTACAGCCGTCAGTAGGGGCGCACAGCCAACGTGAGAACACCACGCGCTGTAGACATTCGATCCCTGTATTGTATGAGGTTCCGAGTAACCACTGTCGTTCGTCTATCGGATAAGCCTCGTGTGGTCCCAAGTCAGCTGACTGGACCGTGAAGGCCGGTCAAAGTAAGAGGTACCTGTGCACCATCCTGCGTATGATCTTCGAGAACATGAACAGCTTGTTCGACGTATCCAATGGCTCTCGTCCGGTCTTCGGCGGTATTGCGGGAGAGAAGCATCGTACATATAGCACGCAGCCACCTGGAAAACTTATCGATCGATAGGGAGCCACGATCGAGACTGGCGTGGAGTATGGCCTGTCGCAGGCCGGTCAGTAGTCGGCACTCTGCGGTGTGCATTTCCGTACCTCCAATGCAGTGAAGAGTACTGCAAAGAAGAACGTGAGTCGACTACTACCGGGCAGACGAGCGGCAGGCACGTACCGTCCACCGGACAATCCTTCTCTACCCACTGTTTCAAGATGTTCCAGAGGACTCCTATTCAAATGAGCCGAACGCGTCACTCACGAGGATATCCGCAATAGCTTCATAGGTATCCACCGCCGCTGCATCGGTTTGGATGGTTTCCTGTCCACCTTCTGAGTATATGCGGGCCCGGAGTTGAATGTGGACGAAACCTACGTTCACGACTTGTAGAAGTTGCTCCCATTCTTTCAAATGACAAAGCATTTCCACCTCGAATATTCGGAGAACATGTACATAAGCTTGTGAATGGGATGTGTCTTCCGCATCGGAGAGTTTCGCGGCATCTGTTACGGCACATATCCGCTTCCGGCAAGAACGGATTTCATCCAGGACAATCCGCAATTCCTCTTTGCGATTCTTGGAGTAATTGAATTGTTAATAGGATAGGATGTAAGAATGTCCAACTGAGTCGCTGACCTCGATATTCTGCTCGCTGGACAGCCGCTTCCGGAGAGCGAACACTGTAACACGTGTGGTCATCGTGTGATCCCTGCGACGCAAATGGCTTCGTACCTCTGCCCGCCACGGCGGCGAAAGAAGCATCGATGATATGGAGGTGTATCTCAACATCAGTGTCCGTGAGTGACGCATCCCTGTATGCCTCTAGGAGCTATGTAGTGGCGATACTGAGGACTGATGTAGACGGATTCAGCGAGCACCTGACCTGTCTCGCAATATCGAAAATGTCGGACACGGTGGACTCGGCATGCTCCCATTCGGAGCATCCTTGGATGGCGCAATTGTAGGCGGCCCGCCATAGCCACGCGATGTCCCGTATTACAAGTGTAAGGTTGACAGATTCTTCCAGCTTCTTGATAAGTAGAATAGCTGCGCCGCGTTGAGTAAGGCAGCAGGCTTCAACTATCGGACACACCTGTTCGGAAATGCCCGATGAGTACTGGGGCCAGGGATGATCTAAACCAGGCAACAATGTCAGTACGTCAGCCGTCATAAGGTACTTATCCGAGAGGCCGCACCGATTCGAGCCAGGTTCTCCGATGAGTTTCATGATAAGTCTAATTATGCACCGCGCCAACGTGAGAGCCTCAGTATCGCTGCTCGGGTCGCCGCTTGATCCCATTGTTTCTAGTAGGGCTTCCAACACCGCAAGCAACAGATTTCTCATGTTGCATTCGTTCGCCAGCTGTGTAGCCAGCATCAACGTCTTTCGGTCGAATCCACTCGCGGACACCATCGTTCGGACCAGGCCAATTGCTGTACGGAACAATTCCGGACATGAATGAGAGCGGTCGTAGTGAGACCGCGAGCCCTACCTTCGTCTTCGAAACCTGGTACACGGATTCAGATCATTCAGTCAAAGCGGATGTGAAGTGGATAGATTACCTTGGCGTACAGCTATCAGCAGTCTGATGTAGCATGTCGCTGAGTCGTGGTCGGGGCTGCGGCGGACTGTTGCGGCGGATCGGGCGTAGTCACCCTGTTGTATGTAACACAGCGCTGCCTTGCGGAGACACTTAGCGTTGCTCAGTCGTGCGACTGATATTAATGCCTTGTGCGTTCCAGCCAGGTACCAGTCGGCAGCCTCTATCCAATGCTTGTTCTGGTAATGGCGATCCCCAAATTGCCATAGAAGCTGAAAGTACGGACAGACTATGAGTATCGGGCTGCATAAACATGGCGTGTCCTTTACGGTGAGACAGGCGGTTGCTGAAACCTTAGACAATTCATATCGGGCGTCCGTTATGCCTGAGGTGCGAATAAGATTTAGGTTATTATCACCGTTCTGACGTATCGCGCGGAGCTTACTGGCAAATGCAGCGGAAATATCTTGCATGGCTTGGGCATGGTCCGCGTCCTTGGAGCAGTGGAACAGCAAAGACAGGAGAATGCGATTCAATTGACTGTCATGAGAATCCCCCTCGGCGTCCAGGATACGTCGGAGACAACGTTGGTGTACCGCAGCAACGAGAGCGCTAGGAGAGCGCCGTAAGCATGTAGATTCCCTTCGTTGCTGCAGTACGAGTGAAATGAAGCTGACCGCTCATCGCCTAGACCTCTCGTTTCCTGTAGGATACTGCAAGAAGCAATACATGATGAGAAGGGCAGAACACTACAGGCTCTGCTGCACTTACTCCGTGATGCTTCCATCGGAGAGGGACATATGATCGATTATAGACTGAAAGGCTAGACAGATCTGTCAGTGTATACCGCTCACGTTCGTGCGAGAAGGTGATGTTCACCCTCAAGAAGTGGGGTATAGCCCGCCTTCCGCTTTCTCAGCACTGCTATCCTCATCCATCGAAGTTGCTGATACTCAGTGGTCGTCTGAGTGATGTGAGTCGGAAATGGGAATATTGAGGTTGCGGAGCCACGACGCTGTTAGTGTACGCACATGCTCTGAACTCTCGACTGACGAGATCAGCTCGTTCAAAGAGGCTTCCGCGCGGACCAGATTCTCCGGCTCTTCAGACGAAGACAGGAAATATGCCCGCGCTGACCAGTCACCGGTCAAGTTGGTCAATTCAGCCACCCTGTGCGCTGCTGGCACGCACCAAGACTCCGCAAGATGCCCCTCTGTCGGACGCAGGCGCACGTGTCGTGTCAACTCTGGGGCGGCAATGGAATATAGTTAGACGTGACAAACCTTCAACTGTCGTGTTGAGATGTTCTCTGAGCCTTCCAATGGCTCCGAAAGGCTGAAGGCCTTCTGTAACCATTTCACAGCGTCACGCCCGCGCGTCCCACGAACAACAGAATTGCTTTCTTTGGACCCTGCTTTGAGAATGTGTTTTCCGATATCCAGTACCTTGGCAACCAATGTTTCCCTCTGGGATGCGGCTTGTTAGTTCAAACGCGGAATTGTAGGGCTGCAACTATCTCACGTCGCGTGGTAGCAGAGAATGCAACTGGTCGCTATCTGAAGATGGGACCACGTGAGACACCGGTGTTATACAGTCAAGCAGATGCGCACCGACGATCTTCGACAACATAAACTCAGCGACTCCGTCATTTCCTTCCCTCCACGCCTGAAACGTTCCATGTTGATATTGAAACGCACTAAACCGGGTGATCTCAATGCAAGTACTCACAGCTTCCATCCGACTGGAGAAATACAGCAGAACCACACACGCGCGAGCTTGTCCTTGGGAATGCTCGAGACCCTCGGCCTTCCCTAGGGCATCCTCGTACTACGGTGGCTTGAACTTTGATACAGACAATGACATTGTGGTGCACAATGCTATTACCTTGGCCGCGCTTCCCAACACGCTACCGGCAAGGTCATGGTTCCCAAATTCTATAGTCGCGGATAGGACCTGGGTTCACCCAGACGCTACGAATGACGACACGGACGCGACATGCTTACCTGATAAACTTGCCCCGGCTTTACTGGCAAGATGGAGTATGTGGATCAAGGCTATATGCGGCGTAAGTGACGTCCCGGCATTCGTGGGTGGAGGGAATAATTACTTTCAAGTGACGGCTTCTGCTCCAGCCCCGCTTCTACCAGACGAAAGCCGGCCAACCTGACTAGATGACCACTGGAGGCGTGCTACACGGTGCTATGATAAGAACTCAAACACGTACTGGCGGCAGCGATCTGTCCAGCGTGATCGTCCCGTATCGAGGTAGCTACATTCCAGAGCCACACCCCTGTACATGTCAGATGAGGGATTAGATGGTGGATGAACCATACGATGGAGCTTCCGATCAATTCATTCGCGCACCTTCGCGATCCAGAGTATCAGCGATTGGGATCCATTCTTTGTTCGAGCGCGGGCGTTGTTTACTGAATGATTCTGCAAGCGAAGACAAGCGTAGGAGCTCGGAGTGTGTAGTTGACCACCCGTGTTGTTTCGTGGAGGCATCGATCAGCTTAGGTTTGATGGTGATTAGGAGGCCTGCGCAAAGCAGATCGTTCCGTTACGGGGATGGAGTGGAAGAAGGCGCATATAGCCTGCCTTTGATAGTCTCGAACGACTCCGCGAGACCAGAGGGCAGTTTCCTCTTGCTTGCGGACATGCCGGGCGGGATGCGATGGAGAAAAGGCAGGCCGTGTAGTCACTGTGCGTGGGCGTCCGTGACAAGGACGCGCGGGGACGCGTGTGACGATTGGGGCGACGGAGTCACGTGGGCCTGCACACGAGCCGGAGATGTGACAGACTCGGAATACTTACGACTTTCCCTCGCGCCCTATGTCCTGGCAAGCAGATTCAGACCACACGTCAGGCTTGCCCGTTGATGCGGCAGCGAGATGCACAAAGGTGTGATTCTAGCCACTTCGCACATACCACTTCCCACAACGACATGGAGCGCTTCAGGAAGCTAGGAAAGACGGCATCTTCGCTGGGCTCTCCGCTGGTCTAGTAGGAGGTATGTTCTCGAGATGGGGTTGCTGTTCCGCCGAGTCATTGAGTCTAATGGTTGTGTCCACCGCTCGTCGTCTAGCTATACTGGGCTCGAAGATCTTCAAGTTCAATAGAAACACGACCGCAATTTGCGGCATCCGTGAGCTGCTTGTGATCTCTCACAGCCTTGCGAACGTGCTGACGAATCAAACCTGACCACAGTGACTGGCGCGCTTTCCGGCTGGCAGTTCACCCAGGCGTTCACAGCTTCCAATCTGGCTCGTCTGCGCGTAGAGCTGGCGTTGCGACAACAATCAGAACTGGGACTCAACACCACCCCCACGAGCCTTCAAGCCGATGAAAGGAGCGCCTGATAGATAGAGTCAACAGGTCAACATGCGTCAAGTCGACAAATCGTGCTGTAATTGCAAGAAACCCAAGCATGTTCCGACCTTCGGTTCTGTCTAGCGAAGCTGCGCTCTGGTCGGGTCTGGTCGGGTGATCCGGGCCACATGTATATGGCGGAGACACCCTGCTAGATGTCAGGCGTGCCATGACGAACAGCTACTACGCGGTAACTGTGATACGCTGCGCCGTGTTTGATCAACTATGGAGGATGCCGGTTACTCGGACTGACTGGAAGCTGTGATTGGGATTCTCCAGCATGCCGTGAACGTTGCGAAGACGCTCATAAGGTGGGATTCCGCGCTTCCTCGTCAATTTGCTGAGATCGTAGGGCGTCCCGGCCTTTGTGCGGTGGATTGGCTGAGACCTAAACCCGGGCGTCGGACTGCCCTCGGCGTGCATGACGCCCAGCATGATCGTCGGACTTCTACCACAGGAGCTCGTGGCTGGATATTGCGCCCGCTACCACTGCAAACGCTGTCGAGTGCTGGCAGCTCAGGCCTCAGGCCGCGCCTCGGCTGTGCACGGTCTTGAGATTCGTAGGGTCCGTTCGTCCGAGGTGCGTGTATAATTAAGCAAACCTTTGCCATCCCCCCTCTCTGCGCGGACATCTAAGTAAGGATCTCCTGGAGCAATGATGCCATATGCTGGGTCCCATCGGCCACGCCGAACGCATCTGCTAAGCCATCTCCATTCCTTTGTTGCACGTTGTGCAGTGTGGTCCATCGGCAAGGCACTGACGAGGCTGGCTTGTCGTTGGGTGCCGTCATGCGCCGGGTGTGACAGTTGCATATTGACGACCGCTGATTGAAAAGGAATTGTGGTCGCGAGACCGATTGGAGGAGCGATCACCCGAGGGTGAGGATGGTAAGAGAACCTTCTGACCTGTGGCAGGGTCGTGGTGACGATCTATATGTCAGTGCCCTGGAAGCGCAGGGGTCATATACCGGAGCGCATGTCGACGTCAGCCTCACCTCAGCCGGTGCGCATCTACCCCTGGATCAGGCCCTTGTGAGGCCCATTCTAGCACACGCTTCAATTATGTGATGCATCATGGATGCCGCAGCGGGGCTCCTCCGATTCCGAGCCTACGCCGCCACCGTACTGAATGGGCTTTTACCCAGTGCACGGCGCCCTGATCCATCTATTGTCGTCCTGTTTAGTGTTTGTTATCCACCATCAGAACGCGGATAAGTACCGATTTAAACCATTCAAACGCGAGGCTAGTCATTAGGGTGGCCAAGGCCGTGTTATTAAGCGCGGCATTCGTATGTTCGTGTTGGCGCTATGCCTACTTGATACATACATCGGCATACCCGAGACAGATATGTACAGGTGATTCAATACTGTGACTATCTGATGAAGGTGGTGTATCTCTACGTTGACGTGCGATGAACGGATAGTCCAGATGCCTGTGTAGGGTATGATGTGAATGGGGAATGCAGATGCGAATGCGAATGTATGCGAACGTAAAGACTATAATCATAACATCGTAAGACGACCGTGAAGTTGTAAGCCCAACTATGGTAAAACTGTACACTGCGCGCAGAGAAGCTGCGTATTATTTGCGATTACACCGGAGCGAAGTCCATTAAAGCCGCCGACCCCGCTGGGCGTAATAATAAGGCGAAGGGGCCGGAGCATTCGTAGCATAGAACTGGTAGCCAGGTGGGCCAGCGTTCGCGAAGGTGGCTGACGGGACGAGATCCTGAGCGGGCCGCTCCCTTTTGCTGGGTGACTCCGAATGATAATGGGGAATGACAGCTTCCCGAGGCCAATCCCGTGAGAGCTCGGACAGAGGCGGCAACGTGTAGCCGGAGCGTAGCGGCATGTGCATGTCGTACGGACTGGCGGACGCGGATTGCACAACTAGCGGTACTTGCGGCGGTACGTGGGGCGCGGGCGCAGGATGAGCCGGACGAGGCTGGTGGTACCGAAGCCGACCTTTGCGTGAGATGCTGTCCTGTTCCTGTGCGGGCGAACACGCCAAGGCATAGAAGTATAGTTGCTGTGAAGGCGAGACGTGAGACCCCGGTAGGCGGTGCGCGTCCACGAAGGACTTACCTCAGGTGTCGCAAAGGGATGCCGTTCATCCCGACGGTACGCCGACACGAGTGTCTGAGGCACCTCGTTCTGGCCAATTGTCGACGCCCAGGGGGACCCGTTCCTAAGATCGATAGGCGATGCGCCGAGCGACAACTTGGAGAATCCCTGTAGTGGCTCCAGAGGAGACGCCGAACTCTCGCTCGAGTGACTGCTAGAGTACTCGAGCTCCGGTATTTGTAAAGTGAGGCCTATTGATTGTCGCAGCGGCTTGCTCGTTGGCGCTGTAGGTACGTATGGAGACGACTCGTTGAAGAATGCCTCGGACGCAGTGCGCTTGGTGCTTGAGGGCGCTACGACGGTCTGTTCGGGGCCATAGCTCGGGTACTGCACATAAGGTGAAGGCGCATAACCCGCTTGCAGCGCGACTGGACACCGGCGTGGAGATGTCGACCGCGCGCGGTGCGAACGCGTTGGCTGATGTCGCGAAAGGTTTGACGAGGAGTGCCGTAGTGGGTGTACGCGGTGTAACGAACGCGCTGGTCTCCGAGACCGGCGCCAGTGCTGCAGCTCGCGCTCCTTCCCCAGGACGAGACCTTGCAGGAGGTTGAGCCACGAGTCATATGTCGACTTGTCGACATACAACCCGAAGTCGATGCCCAGCAAGAACTCCTTCTCCATCTTGTTGATCTCTACCAACTCAATGCCTGAGACTTCTGACCAAGTCTTGTTGGTGTACGTGTTGCTGTGGCAAATGTTAGCGAGGCGCTTTCAATTGAGCGTCACTGCACTCACTCATCCACGAACTTGTTCGCCATCATGAGCGCGGCGATCGCGACGCGGTACTCGCTACCGGGGTGTCCGGTAGTATACCGATTACGTGCTTTCATACGATAGATGTAGTGCAATGCAAGGACGATGACGGACTGACTAACTTGCGTCGTTTCGAGGACTTTCTGCATGAAGCGGACGAACGCAGGGGATACTGTGAATTGAAGCGACGCAGTCGCAGGGTTGATAGGAGGAATATAAGGCGAGTGCTCTTGTGGAGCTGTACGATTTCGTTTTGAAGGGGAGGCAGACTGCTCGTAGCTCGAGAACCAGAGGTAACAGATCATCTCACAAGTCTTCTCCGCTATAAATTGAGAGGGACGTTCTGAGGAGAGGGTGAACCAGTCGAGCGCGAACGGTGGCGAGGGCAAGGGCGGCGAGGGCAAGTACTGGGCCGTGTGCGGCGCGTTTATGGGCGCAGTCGATGTATGCGCATTCACGTGAGGAGACCGGTGCAAGGGCGAGTCATAACTCTGCCACTGGTGCGAATCATCCACCTGTGGTGGTGTTACTTGGGTCAAGTTAGTACGGGTGCGCAGAACATATGCGACGCGACTTACCTGGTGAGACCCGCGCTGACGCGTAGTCAAAGTGAGAGATGGACGGTAGTACGGTCTTTGGCTGTGTCTGTGGCGGCAAGTCGCGCCTTGCGAAGACATTGGAAAAGGGCGGCGTGAGGGGAGCCTCCTGCTTGGTGGCGCGCCAGTCTGACCAGGTCGGCGTGACTTGTACGGGAAGGGGGTCCATGAGATGCAAGTTAGGAGTGCGAGGGAGTGAGGACGGTGGTGTATAAAGGGCCATGCAAGAGAGGATAGAAAACGGCGAGTGTTAGGAGGTGAATACGTGCGCGTAGCGATGACATATTATAGTGCACTTTGTGAAGATCAAGCCGGGGTCGGTAGGGGAAAATGCTGGTCAGGGTTGAAAATAACCGGAAACGACAAACCGGGCAATTCTGTTGTGTCGCGAACGAGAAGCCCATCATCCGCCGTCAACCCGTCCTAACCGTCTTGCGCCCACATCCGCCGCCACATCCGGCCCAGGGGCCCGTTTCCCGCCCGCCCTTTTCCACGATTTTCCAGTATTTTTCATATCCCGCCCGCACCCAGCCGTCCAACTCAGCACGGCAGCTCGGCCAGGGGATTCCCCATAGCCTTGACTCTGTCCCACGGTCCTCCGGCCACACGGGAGGGGTCACGTTCTCTGATGAGACTACCGCATGTGGCAGGTGATACCCTTGACCTCGCCGCATCTGGACCTTATTGTGGCGCACGATCAGATCTACGCTCCCCGCGAGATTGGCTTTTGTGCAACTGGAGCAAAAAGGTAAATTTCGGTGGCACGGCTGGCATCAAGGCGGTTCAAGTGCCACTCGCTTGCCTGTTCGTGATCAGAGTGGATCCGTGCAGTGTGTGTGGTGTTCATCTCGACCTCCGTCCCCTGTCCGTCGGGCATGTGCTCGTCTCTGTGGCGTCCGCTTCTACCACCTACCCAGCGAGAACCAACACCGGGTATCCGTCTCTACGAACCCATCTTTTGACGTGAACGCTTTCCCGTCACCTTCGCTTGTTATACCGATGCGCCGCAAAGCCCCTCTTTCCAGCAAATTGCCATCGACCACGGGCGGCTCACAAGAGTTGCTGCAGTGCCGCATCCTTGCCATCCGTCTAATTTGACAGTTTCCTAATGCGTATGTGTGTTCAAATTGGGTGAGGCTAGATCGCCCGTCAGGGACATGCCCAGCGACTCCTGTTATTTGACCCAATCTGTGGACGCTCACCTGCATGTGGACTGCACGCGGGTCCCGTCGGGTTCATACTGTAACAGACATGCCCGAGACTACGCCGTCGTAACAGGCGGCCTTACGCTCAAATAGGCTGCGTGGCTGCGCCGATCCGCCCGCCAATGTGTTCTCCTACCTATCATCGACATCAACAGGCCGCCGTTCTCAGATTAGCCACGTTTATATCCCCGGCGCGCTGCAAACAGGGGTCTCGCCGTCAGTTGACGTTGCAAGCTGACAATTTGCGCCTGTCCCGCGTTGGCGCTCGACCGCCCTAAACGAGTACGGATAAGAAGTTCAAACTGCAATGTTCGGAATTCGCCTCGAGCTGCGACATGCTGCCGTTGTCACACTGTCGCCGCGTCTGTCGGTCTGCGCTCCATCGCCGTGCTTGCGCGAGCTACTGAGTTTCGGCAGAGCCTTCTCGCAGATGCCAGCTCTCTGCATTGTACTGTCGCAGGGTCGGGAGATTCTGCACCACACGGATGAGATCAGTGGCACGAGCGCGAGTGGGTGCGATTGTTCGGATCTCTTGTAAGTTAAGGGCGTGTATATTTGTCGTATGTAACTGAACCTGCGAGCCCCATTCGGCCATCCGATCTCTGTTTCCGGTAATCCCCACTGATGCGGCAGCCAACCTCGGGCAAGCCTAGCTCCAGCGCCTGTGGATTGAAGATTTACTTCTACTGGTTGGTACGCGAACACGCTGTCGTAATGCCAATGACTGTGAACATCCATGGGGCTGCATTGCTCCATTCACAACTGGAACTGAGCATCGAACGCACTCACTTGCTTCGCAATCGCCACCACGGCCGTCTACGAAACTATAAAAACAATACATGAATCGCATGACGTGTCGACGGGCTCTCTCGCGGACCCTAGGTTGGTGAGAGTTGGCCAATATGACCAGTTCTCGCCGGGAATCTGCATTCCGAGGATCTTGGTCCTGCCGCGTCGGTACAAACCTCGTGTTACGGCCTCAGGATGGGCCGCTGCCGTCTAACGTAACCACTTAGCTCGTCGCAAGGTGGACGCACACGCCAGCCAGACGGTGGCAATTTCAATACGCATGGCGCTGCTGCAGCCGTAACCTTTAGCTTATTTACGCCGCCGCAGTGGAAGTTTTCCTTTGTGCGGACTACCGATGGAGAGCGCATAGACTCCTGGCGAACATGGTGGATGTGGGTAGCTTCTCCGACGTTGGATATAAGCATTGCCTCGTGCTGAGGTGCTTCCGATGTACTACTGAGCCTCAGCCACCGCCCTAATATCGACGCCGTCCATCTCCCGCGCGCACCGCGAACAATGCTAGCGTGCCAATTGTAGCACCAGTGTAGTGTCCTAGTTGGAGTTCCCCACGCAACTTACATACGGTGATGCGCGCCGGTGAATGGACACCACGTTTACGCTGCGAACTCCGGACGCTCGGTGACCCTTCCCGGTCTCGGGTCCCATTTCCGACAGTCTGAGTCGCCTGTGACTTCAAGAAGTGGCCAGCAAGATCTTCGGTAGGCCGTTTTCAGGAATCGCCGTTGCTATGTTGATTCAGTAACTGACCGATGTTAATATTGCCGTCAGTGCGAATGGCAGCTGCTATCTGTCCGATTGCTTTCTGCACTGTTTGATGTCATGGACGGCATCAAACAGAAGTCATGTCATCCTCGGGCGGGCCATGGAAGTACGGTCTCCCCAGCTCGCTAGGCTGTACCACCCTGATTTGTCTGTCCCCTCGGTGTCCCTCTGAGCCGATTGCTCAGCGGCATGGATGCATCGGCTTCGCAAGCACCTGCGGTATAGTGCCCGGAAGCGTCCCGAGCCTACGCAGGCACGAATTCAGAGCGATGTTGAATCGTGTGAGGTCTCTACAAAAGTAAGTGTTGCCCAGGGAGGTCATACTTACGGAAGCTTAAATCGTTCCTTTTCGACAAAACTTATCTGATACCACCTTGAATCGATCCGCTACCTGTTATCCGCTTTAGGTTTAGCACAGTCCGCTACTTCCCAGAGCAGGCCAACGACCGCAATTGTCAGCGTTCGATCTACATGCGCAGGCTGTAAGACACGGCGATCTAGAACGGACATAGGTACAATACCTTGCATCGCTTGTGGTGGAATGCACCCTTGGGCCCAAGCACAATGTTCCAGTTGCCTTATTTGTCGCTAGTAGGGTCTAGCATAATGCAGTCACCTTCTGACGAAGTCACACCGACGGGGGAAGACTGCGACCATCGCGTATCATCCCCGTCCCTATACGAGAACAAGGTGCGCCAGAGAGGTGAGGACACGGCTCGAACCAGACCTCGTGGTGGACAGCAACAGTACACTCTAGAGCGCCCGAGAAGACGTCTGGCTGCGGGGGGCAGGTCTGATCACCATCGGAAGTTGTCGATACCGCAGGTGGCCGTGGAACACGATACGGAGCATGGAGATGCACAATCGTGACAACGCAACTATGCATCCAATAATGACTGGTCCAAGGAGACAAATTGTTAGAGCCGAAGTCGATCAGGCGTGATGCATGCATATGATCGCCCGGGCCATCGCAATTGCATGCGTATGGACCCCACTTACCGTAGGCTGTACTGCTTGCGCAAGTCTCGTATCGATGACACCTATACAGGGATAGATGGATACAAAGGCAGGGTGGGCCTAACGGGATCCAGTTTAGGTGTGTCGGTGCGTAAGCTGTGAAACACCCCTACACGATTTGAACCGCAAGGAGTTTGACGTCTTTATGCCTGCCTGAGTGGGACCTGAGTAGCTCGCCTACTCACCTTCGGGTACCTGTGGATATGGCCAGAGCTACAATCCAGACCAATGCGACGTGAGGCCATGAAATGACAGGCGGTTGCAGCATAACAAGGTCCCTGCGAAGAATGTTCAATCAAGGGTGGGGTTAGCAGGGACATTTGAGTCTTATTTAGGCAGACTGGACGCTCACCGTATGAGAGCGAGCGTGGTGTATGAACCGTATCCAAGCAGTCGCCTCCGAGTTCAGGTACGCGTTGCCAGTAGCGCAGTGGCTACCGGTACCCGGACGTGGCCTCGGAGAGGCTATACACGAGGCAGGCGCAGTCGTCATCCAGAAAGACTGAGATACGATACCTGTTACAACTTTGCGGACCTCGACATTGAAGCATAGGAATGCGTGCACGCTCAAAGAGCCTCGCAGTCGGCGACTTCGTGAATCGTTCGCCACCGCGAGGCAACACCACTCACACCGGCACGTGCATGTCACCGTCACGCTTTCTCTCCCACCGTCGTCGTCGAGGCAGGACTCGAGTTCGTCGTCGTCGTCGTCGCCGCTGAGGCGCATTAAGAAGTCGCCATCACTCTCGAAGGTCCTTCATAACGCTAACCAACCATCCTGGAGAAGGCACCACCTACCCTCTGCACCTCGCCTTGCAACTCTTTGATTAAAGACCTTGTCGTCCGCTCTCTTCGCACCTCCCTCTTTCCCCCTGCACGATGACTATAACGTTTGGCTCTTTTGACGGCATCTGCCAAACCGCTGCGCTCGTAATATGTCCCCTAGTCGGCCCAGACCAAGGGATAGAACCAACATGCTATAGCCGTAATGTGGAGTTGACGGGGACGATGATATTCCAACCTGGTATGTCTCCCAAATCCCAACACACCCTGCACAAGGCTATGAAGCGAGAGCGATGGGCTCATGCTGCTCTTTTTCAGCGACCCTTTGTATACACATAGCGGCGATTATCATGACTGCCATTATGATCTTCCACATACGGAGTAAATACACGGCTATCGGTACGTCCTCCCGCTCCCGCTCCCCATCAGGTACTTACAGGTGAGTACACAGGCCGGAAGGAGATCCTGCACTTCTTCTACCTATACGCCATCATCGAGTTGCTTGGACTCTTCCTCGACTCGGGTATTATCCCAACATCGAACGTCAGCTATCCCGTAAGTCAGCTCTCTTACCTTGGTGCACGACCTCATCATGCGTTCAGTGGTTTGCTGCAGTCTACACTGGATTTGTTGCGGCATTATACGTTGCCCTTCTCGTAAACGGTTTCGTGGGCTTCCAATTTGCTGAGGATGGCACGCCTATATCGCTCTGGGTGAGTCGCACTTAAAAGCTCTCCTAGCACGCAATCTCACACAGTCTAGCTCCTCCGGGGATGTATGTTCGTAGTATTTGGCGTCTGCTTCTTCGTCGCGATAGCCACCTTCAAGAAGTTCGCCGGGTTCAGCTACTCGAAGCCGATCGGCCTCTTTATCGTCTACCTCATCTGGCCCATCGTCTGCGTCGTCGTCTACACCATCTCGCAACTTATGCTCGTCTTACAAACGCTCGAGGACCGCTGGCCCATTGGCGACATCGTCTTCGGCTTTGCCTTCTACACGATCGGGCAGGTTCTCCTGTTCGCGTTCAGCGTGACGATATGCAACGCGATCAAGCACTACATCGACGGCCTATTCTTCTTCACCCTCTGCATGTTGCTCAGTGTTATGATGGTATATAAGTACTGGGACAGTATCACGGTGTGTACGCTGGCTCTGCGATTTAGACGTGTGGCTGATGTCTGCCACAGCGCGAAGACCTCGAGTTCTCCGTCGGCTCCAAGGCGACCGTCTGGGAGGTCAAGGATCCGCTGCTCGCCAACGGCGATTACGAGGACGATGTCAGCAATTACCACAATGGCGGTGGGCAGACGGCAAGCTTGGTCGGTGGTGTCAGCGGCAAGCAGCTGTATGGATCGCAGAGTGGACGTGGTTACCCACCACCTCCGGAGAGATACTGACCTATGTAATCATTTTGTTTTAGGACCTTTGATAGTTGGCTTTAATACTGTGTATCTCCTCACTTGTGCATAGGACCTTGCATTGAACATTGTGTCGGGGGTTCTATTCGATGTGATTTGTCTAGCATGTTCTTTAATGTGATGACTTCAACCCAAAAGGCCCAAAGGCACATCCTCAGGTACACAGGAGGAAAACACGTGAACAAAAGCAGAGTCCATTTGGTGAACACAAGTAGTTCCAATAATGTGACGTCATTGGACAAGTATGTACAATAATACAAGATGATATCTAATACAACCCAATCTCCCTGCCCAACTGCATCCTCCAATCTGCATAAGGTAAAAGTCTCATAAAAGAGGTTTTCCAAAAATTGCGGAGAGCCGAAGCTAACCGACGTGTTCGGATGTGTAATTTGCAATCAGCAAAAGACTGTGCCTCGGTATAGACCTCACTGGCGACAGTACGTGCCCGAGCACAAGAATGAGTTGTTGTGCCGCAGCGCTCCTCCTTATATACGGCGTAGGTTTAGGGCAGGGGATGATGCGTTGAGCGTGGGAGCATCCAGCGCTTGTGGGGCTTGGCGGCCGCTACAGTCCTTCGCCACCTCAGACTTCTCGAGACTGCCCGGACACAGATAAAGCAGCAACTAGGTAGGATATATGTGGTATTTTCGACATCGTATTAAGCCTACAGGATCTACACTCTCGGGCATATAGTTTTGGTATGTTCTTCGCGTAGGTCCTAAACTCATGACTTCACGGGAAAACGGGAGGCCATGCCCATGCGCGCAACTTTCTCGATATCGAGCTTGGATAGCCCCAGGCCCAGGGGCGGGGCAGCCATCAGCAATGCGTATTCTCCTAGAAGGGAATTGCGGAATGGCAATATGTCATCCGTCTGCAGAAGGGTGAGGTCGGGTCAGGCAGGTGTGACATAGCGCGAACTCACACATAATGCGATCGGATGGTTGTGGCGGAGGTAGTATCGTATGTGGTGCACGTCGAGGTTGTCCACGGTCTTGCACAGCAGGTTAGACGAGAGGCAGATCTCGATGCAGCTGCTCGAGTTGCGTACGAGCTCCTTGGATTTCTTGTCAAGGAATGTTGCATGCCCTAGTCGGTCCGGCCCATAAGATAACAGTGTTTGTATCTCTTCGGCGGGTGTGTCGGGGATCTGGGTGTATTGAGTTGGGCTGCGAGGAAGTCGTGACTGGGCCATACCTCCGCTATGTGTATGGTTACCCCTAGTCCAGCGTCTTTTGCTCTTTTGAAATGAGCCTCGAAATCTGCTACGTTCCCTGCCTATAAAGCACATCCTGGTCAGTACACATCATAATTGCAGAATTGGATAGGGTATCACCGACCTTGACATCCCCACAGAGATCCACGCCGACGACTCTCCTACCAGCATCTCTCAGTCTGATCGCACATTCCACGCACTCTGCCGCCACGTCGCTGCTCATCTTCCTGTCCATGCTCACAATCAGAGCTGCCTGCTCCGCGGAGTATTTCTCTACTTCATCTAGGACCGCCTCAAGGTACTGCATGCGGCTCATCGCCGATGTCTCTCGGGGCGTACTCCGAAGCTCCAGGTACACTGCTTCGGGAGGACCACCGTCCGCTGGGGATGCAAGGAAGTGGTACAGCACTGCACTGGCCGCCTTGGCGAGCGATCGCGGGTTGGATGTCAGGGAGTATATCGCTGGGAAAAGACCGAAGAACTCGTGTATTTCTGTCAGCACGACTCCTTGGCTGAGCCGTTCGATGCCTGCACGGATGGACTCTGCTTGCGCGGTTTCTGTGAACGAAGCTTGCTGGAGGTACTCTCCCGCGAGCTCCTGAAGCGTTGGAAGCGGGATCGATCCGTTGAGATGCGCGTGGAGCTCAGCCTTGGGTATGGTGCGTAGAAAATATACCTGTTCGGGGCTAAGGCTTGCGAGTGCTTCCGCCGCAAAGCCTGCGATGGCGTGTTTGGACATGATGAAGGGGCGGGTGGCTTCGACGTCTGCGTTCCTACTAAAGCCAAGGCGATATCATGGACCCGCGTTCGGCCCGAGAGACGGAAAGTGACTCTGACCGCCGTGAAACCGAACTATACTGGGGGCTAGTGAAGCTCGACACTGACTAAGCTTGTAGTGGGCGCATTAGCTATGCAATGCGTTGAAAGGTGAGAGATCACACCATGCACGAATCGAATACAAGGGCAAGACAGCAATTGGTAGGTCGATTCCGAGCAACAACGAGCGGTGATCTACTGAGATCTAGATCCACGCACGTGGATCGGCAACTCAATGGCCAACTGGATTCGCTTGAACTTGAAGCCCGGGGTTGTCCAATCCCCACTCCACGACAATGATTGGGCCGGACATCCCAGCCCAAGCACCGGCTACAGCTCCAGCTCACAATCCTACCTCCGAACAACAACAAACTGGCGACTCTGCTTCATCGATAGGGCCTGCTCTTCCTGCGCATCTGTCTGCTCGGTCGACCACATTCGATGTTGCACCTCCAATAGGGCCAGCAATACCGCCTGAACTGAGCAGACAGTCAACTGTCCCACCACCACCGACGCAAGATGAGGGCGACGAGGAAGAGGAGGACTACGCACCTGCTCTGCCCCCAGACATGTTGGCTGCTCGTTCATCCACGTCCGAGGGGAAGACCCAAAGCAGGAGGGTAGTTGGTCCTACTCTTCCACCGCACTTGACCGGCAGGAATGAAGGATATGATGACGATGACGACGACGATGATTATGGCCCAGCCCCGCCGCCGTCCGGAGCCATCGTGCGGGAGAAGAGTGGTCTGGAGGAATTCATTGAGAGGGAGGAGAGGCGAAAGAAACAGATTGAGGTGGGTTGTACGTGGTGGCTCTCCATTGCTATCTGGGGATCGATGCTCTCGAGAGCATGCCCGGCGCTTCGTAATCCTATAGCTTATGTATGAGTGGTACTTCCACCATACGTACATGGACTCGACCCAGCGTGGTGCTGTGGCGCAGATATCCTGACTGTTCTGTCCGCAGGAAGCGAATAAACCGAAAGCTTTGAAACGAGAAGAATGGATGCTTGTGCCTCCGTCTCAGTCCGACCTCCTAGGCTGTAAGTGACACTCATATAAGCACGCAGTCGTGATTCACGTGTATGTGCAGCGATTGATCCCACCAGAATGAAACGTCCGCGCAAGTTCGCGGCCACCGAGCAAACAGCACGAGATGCAGACAACTCTCTGTGGACGGAAACCCCTGCCGAGCGACAGCAGCGCAGTGCAGATGAAGTGGCAGGGAAACGGCGCCGTGCGGATAAGGGTGCAATGGACCCGGAGGCGGAGCGGGAGATGAGGAAGAAACGAAGGTACGATGAGGAGGTTAGGAGAGGCGTCGAGGAGCATACGGTAAGTATTGGATATCATGGTGTCTATGCACAAACCCTCCCTGACGTGGGTCTTGCAGAGGAAAGTCCGTGGTGGAACGTTGATTGACCAGCATGCACGGACGACTGTGAACAAGGACGACGATGGCGAGGAGCCCCTTATATGGGATCATAGCCGGGATATGGCGCTTGGTGGTAGGCTCATGGATGACAAGACACGCAACAAGTTCATCACCGAGGCGAGGGGTCTGGGAGACAGATTCGGGTCAGGCAGAAGCGGCGGTTTCCTATAGTGGCCATGAGTTCAGCTTGTATTTCAGAGATGGTGCCCCTCGATGCACCCGCGATAGCACTGTACTGTACCAAAAGTAATAGTACTTGTTTGCGCTGTCCCATAACGGCATTGGACGAGGACAGTTGCCGGAGTCCCAGGCCGATCGTCTTGGTGTGAGCCTCTCACCGAACTCCCGTCCTTGCAGAGTCTGCTCAATCTTCCACGATGACGGACGTCTTCACGCTCCTCAGTTTCCCGGGCACATCCAAGGCGTTCAGCGCGCTCCCCGCCATCGGGGGCAGCGAGCGAGAGGGGTCCGCATCTCCTCTCCACAAGGTACCCCGTCTGGACCGCGACTCTGACTCTGCTTCTGCATCTAGGACGCGGGCAGGCGTGGCGGATGTGGACAAGCGTATATCCATCAGGGTTGTGGGGACGCCCAGTGCGTACTTGATCTCGTGTTCATTGTGGCCGGGCTCATCGCAGGCGGGACAGTCAAACCATCCATTGGCCCCGGCGACAAGGACTTCGGCCTCGTCACGCGGAGCGTGCGGGTGCTCCTGAACAAACATGGCAGTGAACCCATCCCTGCTGCATATGAGTATATCTACCGCGCGTGCCGCTCCGTCGTGGATGTGTACAATCGCGGCGAGGGCCTGTACGAAACCGTGAAGCTCGAGCTCGAGAAGTGTGTGGGCAGCCTCGCGAAGGAACTGCTGCAGGACAAGGCTGGGGAGGTCGAGTGGCTGCTGAAGTTCAATGAAACATGCGCGTGGTTCGAGAAGCAGACGGTACGGTGTTTGTGCATTTACGCCGTGATCTGTGCTGATCCTTGCCATAGGCCATCCTGCAGTCGGTCCTCACGTACCTCGACAGGGTGTACTTGATGCGCAAGAAGGATACACCCGGCATCAAGTATCAACCCCACTGTGCATCTCATTCGATAGTGCATGCTGACACTCATCGTGTAGACGTCTCTTCTACAACCAATTCTCAGAGCGGATCTTCCAAAACTCCAGTATCGTCCAGCGGCTGCATGCTGGCATTAAGGCGTGGCTCGAATGGGAGCGCAAAGAAAGGTCGCGCATTGTCTCCCGTAGCCCTCTGCATACTATTGACGTCTCTCCCAGAGCCGTACATGCCCTGCGCGACCATATCCCGCCGCTCGTGCGGCACCTCTGCACTCACCAGCAGTATTTGCCCATTGAGACCTTCATCCTCGAGATCACGAACACGTTTTACGAGGCCGAGTCAGTGCAGCGCTTCGAGAGCCTGCGCGCGGACGCGCGGGAGTTCTTGAAGCATTGCGAGGTGCGACGCACGGAAGAGAAGGTACGCGCGAAGGCTGTGCTGCCGGAGGCGAGCTGGGAGGCCATCGTGCAGGCGACGGACAGGGCGCTCTTGACGGGCAGGCTGGAATGGCTTGCACAGGACGGTGCGTTCGATTATTGTCATGGATGGCAGAGTGCCGATCGGTAATCGTTGTTGACAGCTTTGCGCCGACTTATGAGGGACATGGCTGCTCCGAGGTTGGGCGTCATGTACAAGCTCTTTGCACGCGTTGAAGGGCAGAAGGTCCTGTGTGCAGCATACAAGTCGCATGTCCAGGTGAGTGTGCGAATTATACTTCGGAAGATGCGTCGCTGAATGTATTTGAATGCAGGATACTGTCAAGGGGATTGTCAAGGACCAGGAGCACGACGAGGAAATGGTACAGAGGCTCCTTGAATTCAAGGCTTTCTGCGACAAGATCTGCGCAGAAGCTTTCGTCGACGTTATAAAGGAGGGCCTGCACGAGAGCACGAGGCCCGCTGTCGCCCCTGCCAAAAGTGGTTCCTCGTCTCTTGCGACAGCGGAAGCCATTATCACGAAGACGCCGAACAAGGAATTTGATTATGCCACCATCGACGCATTCTCGCTTGGGTTCAAGGCGCGGCGGAACAAACCTGCGGAGATGATCGCGAAGTACATTGATCGGGCGATGCGCAAGGGCCAGAAGGGCAAACGGGATGAAGAGTTCCAGGCTGAACTCGACGCTGCCTTGGGCCTTTATCGGTTCACAGACGACAAGGACGTGTTCAGGACGTTCTACCATCGAGCGCTGGCGAAGCGGCTGTTGTTGGAACGGAGCGCGAGCGATGACTTCGAGAAGGCGATGCTGAAAAGGTTGAAAGAGAGTGAGTACCCCCTCGAGGTCTGTATTACCAAACAGGCTGATCCGTTGGTAGAATATGACCCTGAATTTGGCATGGGAGACCACATGTTCAACGACCTAGCACTGTCGAGGGACCTTATGAGGGAATACAACGCGCAGCGCACGAGGCTTGGCTATGGAGAAGCGACGCAGAAGCTCTCCGTCATGGTGCTGCAACGGAGCTTCTGGCCGTTCGCAGCGCGGAAGCAAGACGTGCTGCTTCCGACCGCGGTGCGTGCCCCTGGGTTGCGCCAATAACAGATGGGACTATGTGTCTGACTATTGGTAGATGCAAGATGATATTAGCAGGTACGCGACGTTCTACAAGAGCAAGCATTCCGGCCGCAAGCTCGACTGGGACCATGCCCTTGGCAGTGCGACGCTGCGTGCACGGTTCAAGAACGGAGAGAAGGAGCTGTCTGTCAGCCTGTACCAGGGCATCATTCTGCTGTTCTTCAACGAAGCCACTGAATTGACTTTCCGGGAGCTAAAGGAGCAAGCAAGCATGGGTTAGTGTCAGCCGTGCTTCGCCCTCGCGGTATGCTCACTGAGCGGTGCCATAGACGATGGCGAGCTGCGGCGGACCCTGCAGAGCCTTGCGCTTGGAAAGAAGCGGGTGTTGCGCAAGGTTCCTATGGGCAAGGAGGTCAACGATGACGACGTCTTCCATTTCAACGCGGACTTCACTGATCCGCGGTACCAAGTCCACATCAATTCCATTCAGGTCAAGGAAACGGTGCGTGCACCCGGTTTGACACTGGTGATTTAGGGTGTGACCTACTGTGTGACGTTAGGCAGAGGAGAATAAGCGGACGCAGACAGCAATCGAGGGCGACCGGAAGCATGCGTTGGACGCGGCCATCGTGCGTGTGATGAAGGCGCGCAAGGAACTGCACTACGAGCAGCTGAAGGCGGCGACGATTGAGGCAGTGAAGAACCACTTTGTGCCCGAAGTGAGCGTGATCAAGCAGCGGATTGCGAGCCTGGTGGAGCAGGAATATCTGCGCCGGGACGAGGACGACATGAACCTGTACATTTACGTAGCATAGGCTCGCGTCGATGTCAGTTTGGCTGAGTTGGAACGGTGTCCAGTGGCTCTGCGCACGTAAGCCAACTCGGGGCCGACAAGCTTTCGGGACGGACCCGAGGCATGTGGCCGGCGGCAGGGGCTGGAACACGCTGGGCGGAACGAGGCAGGTGACCAGGCGGCCGAGAAAGGGAAGAACGCGGTCGAGGTGGGCTTCGCGAACACAGGTTCCTGTGACCCAGACAGCCATGCCTCCCCAACTGATCCACCCCGTTCTTATACCTCCCGTTACTCCCTCCCCCTCCCTCCTCTTCCACCATGTCCTCCCCCGACTCTTCCCCTCTCCCCGCAACGCCCCCCGCATTCGCAGCAACCCAGGAACTCGAGGTCGTCACCGCCGAGTATGCCCCTGAGGACAGCCCGCTCACCCGCGCACAGCGCGTCCGCTTCGACGCTGACTGCGTCCTCATCCCCGACCCCAGCCCCGTCTCCCGCTTGCCCTGGCTCGTGACAAAGTCGTACGCTGTGCCCCTCTGGCGCAAGCGTAGTATGGGCCAGGAGTACTCCCTCTCCGAAAGCGAGGCAGACGCCCGCGACGACGAGCATGTCGTCCTCAAGGTCTCTGTGCCAAGGCAAGTCCTTTTCGCGTTCGGGTCGGGTCCCCGGAGCTCGTGAGTGTTAACGTTCCATGACCGCCAGCATTGCCATCCGCACACGCTCTCCGTCGCGCTCTGAGCAACTCTATCAACCCCTCGTGCCTTGCCTCGTCCACCACCACCACCACCACCATCAAGCTGCCCGCACTTCTCCGGACTCTGCGCCATCGTCGCCCGCCCTCACACGGAGACCTGCGCGTGCCGCCTCTGTCTCCTTTTCTCCCCCGATCCCAAACGCTCATGTCATCACGGTCCCGCTCCGGCCTTGTTGCGCGGACTGTGCGCGCTCAATCGAGGCCTGTTTCACACAAGGCGCGGACTGGCAGGAGCACTTCACCCGTGGCGCCTTGCGGCGGCGTCGCCGGGCGTCGCTCTCGGATGCGAACTGCACGTACGGCGCACACCGCAAAGTGTGCGAAAGCCTGCCCGGGTTTGGCTCTGTGGTGAGCCACCTCGCTGTGGACGAAGTGGACAAAATCGGGAAGGGAATGCACACACGCGTGCCTCCACTTCCTGTCGCGGAGCTCGTGCCTAAGAAAGACGCGGACGATGTGCTCCTACCGAGTTTGTCACGGACCGCATCTACGTCGCGGGTTCGGCCTGCCGGAAGTTGTTCTGCGCCTGTCACAACGTCGCATTCGAATGCGCACGCCATGGATTCGGAATGCCGGACGCTCCCAGAATTTGCATCGGTCGATGAGGATCTTGCCCCTTCTCTCGGCTTGCCCGATCATGGTGGCTCGCATACTCGGTCAGTGAAGGCGCTGGGATCATCCGTGGCACCCAATTCATCAAGTGTAATGTCGCCCACGACGAAAACCACTGCATCAACTATGTATACAATCGAGCCAGTAAGGATCATGACCGCAAGCCCTGAGACGCTCCCTTTTAGCCCTTCTGTGTCGATGTCGCCAAAGTCTGAATCTTCCTTCGATGAAACCGTGGACAGCTCGCCTCGCAACTTGCGCCGACCATCCCTCGGCCCACGGCGGGGGTACATCCACATTCCAGCGCCATCAACGTTCCTCAAGGCTGGCGCTGAGTTTCTGAAGGGCGTGTCACTCAGCGCTGGCACGCCCATGTCTCTGTAGCGGGCATCGGTGGTTTGTCACCACTTTCCATCTGTTAAAACGCCTTGTCTGTCTTCTTTTCTGCCTTCTATCATAGTGCATCTGTATCTATCATGTTCTCAGCACCATCTGTACTATCATTCATCAGGAAATAGGAACCGAATTGAATGGGGAAGCTTTGTCGTTGTATTTGCCGTCTGACTGGCGTGTCCGGGTAGACCGCAGGCTATGTACTAGTCGACCGTGTGGAGGTCTGTAGTGGCTGGTGAGCACCTTCATCATAGTTGTGCCTAGCAAACGCGGCGTACTGATGTACCGGTGTTGCCCGTAGGTCCTCATGATGTTCATGACGTCATTCTCGTCAGCGTTTGCAAGCGTCCTCCTGCATCATGACGCCCGCTTAAGTCGCCGTTGGGCCGCCGTTTCACCTCACTTGTGCGGGGGACCGTGGCTGTGGCAGTTGAATGCGTCGCTTGTTTTACGGCATTCCTGTCGTTGTTACAGTCTAAGGGATCTCTAGCGTACAATCGGTACTTGGATGCGCACAAGCGAGGCGGTCGTGGCGGCACATGACGCGGATCAGAAGGCAAGTAATTATGCGCTAGACTTGAGCTTGAGTGAACTATTCGGCTGCGGGTGTTGCCAGTTGGCTGTTGAAATCTATGGTTCCTGGGGCTATCGGCGAGCTCTCATGGCAACGACGTATATGACGGTGAATAGTATTTGTAGATCTACGCTCCGCGAACGGTCCGTGGCGGGTGAACGATATGCGCGCCAAATGAAATCACTTATGGTGATGGCCAGCAACCGGAAACGGGGCGACCAGCTCGAGACTCGAGCTCAGACGGCCGCCGCACGCGGCGTTGGAGGGCAGGCAGCGGGACCTCGTACGTCGGCGCTGTCGAAAGTCACCCAGCACTGGAGCATGGTGCCCACACAGGGCACAGTGCGAGTGGTGGTGGTGGTCCGAATGAAGAGGATCGATGCGGGGGAACAGGATGTGCCTGCGAATGAATATCCTCCTCACCCGGTCACCAGCGCCTATCTTGCGCGCCACCCGCCGCCAGTTCCTCTTCACCTCACTCTCGTTTTCCTTCTTTCCTCTTCCCTCCGCCCTCCGCCTTTCCTCCCTACCCGTACATTTGCCCCCGGCCCCGCGGACAGTGTTCGTGCAGCCGCCCCCCGTCATCAGCCAGAGCGCCATTTCTGCAGGCGGGTGACCCATCGTCACAGGCCGCTCTCGCGCCCGTCTTTATTCACACAGCCTCCGCCCTGCGAGCCCCTTCATTTCTCTTCATCCTATATACGCAGCCATGGGTTCCTGCATGTCCAGCGGTCCCATAGAAGTCTCGGAAGAGGACAAGAAGCGGCACAAAGAGGCTGAGAAGAGTCTCCGGGAGGCGCGTACTCAGTCCTTTCCCGCCGCGCTGTCCCTGATGTTCATTACGTCCGTCCCCAGGCGAAGGCACGGTTGTCCAAACAGGTCAAGGTGAGCTCGCCAGCGCGGTCTGCGTAGGATGGCGTCTTCACTGACGTGATGCGCGCGCATTCTCAGGTGCTCCTCCTCGGTTCCGGAGACTCGGGCAAGTCGACGATCCTCAAACAGATGCGTCTCATCCACCGCGTGCCGTTCTCTTCTCAGGAGGTCGAGTCGTACCGCCAGCTCGTGTTTAACAACCTCACCCATGGCATGAAGTATGTTATCGACGCCATGGACGATATGGAACTCTCCGTCCTCCCCGAGAACGAGGATTTTGTCCAAATGGTCATCGACGCGGCAGATCTCAAGGACGGAGAGCCCTTCCCGAAGGACTACTACGATCCTCTGAGGAGGCTGTGGGAAGACCCCAATGTGCAGAAGGCATGGGAGCGCGGGAACGAGGCTGCGTTGCCGGACAAGTGCGTCCATTCTTGCTGCACGCATATACCTACTAATGCAGTTGCGCAGCCTTGTGTACTACTTCTCGGGCCTCGATCGGCTGTTCGATCCTACGTATGTACCCAACGAGCAGGACATTGTCCAGGCTCGGGCGCGTACGATCGGCATCACGGAGACTATGTTCTCGCTCAAGGACCATGAGATGCTCATGGTTGATGTTGGCGGTCAGAAGAGCGAGCGACGGAAGTGGATCCACTGTTTCCAGGATGTGACAAGTATATTGTTTCTGGTCAGCCTCAGCGGGTACGACCAGTGTCTGGTCGAAGACAGGGACGCGGTGAGTGGTTAGTGTGCTGCGTATGATCTACTTTGGTCCTGATTGTGCATATAAGAACCAAATGCAGGACGCAATGACGATCTGGGACTCGATCTGTCACTCGCAATGGTTCAAGAATACGTCTATAGTGAGTCATTTAACAACTCGTTGACTGGCGATCTGATACGATGTGTTGCCCGTAGATACTCTTCCTCAACAAGAATGATCTCTTCGAGAAGAAGGTTCTGCACTCAGATATCAGGAATTTCTTCCCTGTATGTATTCTGCAATCTATGTCTGGCGCGGTGCTCAACTACGCCTCAGGATTACGATGGACCGAACGCAGATCCCGGCGCAGGACGCGACTACTTCAAGAAGCGGTTCGCACGGCTAGCGCAAAAAGCAAATCAGAAGGAGCGTGAGGTGTACATCCAGTGCGTCATACCTGAGTACATGCATCGACTTCTGTTCCTTTTGTGCTGATGTACTCGTACGCAAGCACAACAACCGCGACGGACACTGAAATGCTGAGAGTTATCATGGCCGCAGTCGAAGGCAAGTGTGTTGACACGTTGCTGACTATTGCTGACGATTGCTGACGTTTGTCTGCAGAGTGAGTCTTCTTTCCTATTCTCCTCCCCACACCCCTCCCCTTTCGCGCGCGCTTTTTCTTGACCAATGCTTAATCTGCTTCCGCCTCGCTGCACCATTCCAGCATCATCCTCCGACAAAGTCTGCAAACTGCGGCTCTCATCTAGGCTCTGCTTTCACTGCATCTGCCTGCATATTTATCCCTTCATCATATATACCGGATCTCTCTACATGCACTATGTCCGGGTGCTAGTATGCACCACCCGCACATATCTTCCATTCCTAATGCCCGCCGCCGCGGGCCGTCTCGCCTCCGATGCGCGGAATTTTGCATTCTGCCTTTGCACATGGCTTGTTCGTGGATATTTTTGCTTTTTTGCTTCCTGGTAATCTCCAAACTATCTCTAGTCATCGTGAACTCATCATCGTCTCTTCCCCTTTCTGCTGGAACCCATTGCGAACCGAAACCCGAATTGGAACATTGAATCACACGCGTCTGTTCTTGCGCGCTACGCCTCACACGAATGGGCAACTCTGCGCCTGCGCCCTGCCTCGTGGCTACGGTTCCCACCCGCACAACAACACCCATCGCCCTGCCTTTCCTCTTCTCGCGCCTCCAGCACAATAATCAGTAACAACGTACGTTATCCCGTTTCGCACGCCTCTCCACGTCCTCTTACGCTCACGCTGCCCGTCTCCTTCAGATCCGGGACATTATGTTGTGAAGGCGGATCTGCTTCATCGGTGTTATACCCTGAAGCAGTGGGCGCGTTCGCGCCTGCGCGAAGGCCTGCGAGGCACACTGCGGCGGAGAGGTGTCTCCTGCCGTGGGCTAGATTTAGCAGGCTACGTCGTTGCAACGTTCTCGTCAGGTCTTGGTTGTGGGAAAGAAACCCCGGTGGTTGGATCTGGAAGCTGGGACTCATCCGGTTTATATGCTGTTCTCGTGCCCCTCACTCTTATCGTACTGCATTTCGCGCATTTCGCGTTAAAACTAATATGCTATACTCCTTCCTCGTTATCCACCGCGTTTCAATTTAGGGGGCGTATGCTTACCGTACATGCAGCAATCACATCTATCAAGATCATAAGAGTGAGTTCGACACCCCTAACTGCATTCGGTGCGTTGCGCGGTCGTGGAGCGCACGTGCTCGGACGAGATGGATGATGCGCGATGTTTAATGCCGGACTGTTCCCCTTTAGGGGTGCTCGGGAGAGGCTGCTCTGAGATTAGCTGATCAGTTGACAGACTGCATACCTCACTCGCGGCGCGGCATCCCGCCAAGTGCGACGTTAGCAGGTGCACGAGGAAGCTTGCCACAAGTCCTTGAGCGGCGCGTGGTTGCGAGGTCTTGTGCTGGAATTCAAAACAACAGCTGTCGAATATGTCGGGATGCAATGTCAGAGATGACACTGTTATTCCGAGATAGATAGGAGACCAAATTGAGAGGACGTGCGAGTCCGCTCGGTGTCGGACGGACAGTCGGCGCGCTGATGCATGGCCGGATGCAATCCTGGGAAAGAGGGGAGCCTTGCGCTGACTGCGACCTTTATGTACGCTCTCCCTGTCTGCAAATCGCCGGCGCGGGATCGGCCACCTCCGAATGGGCGCGCGATCACCGAGTCTTCCCGCGATTGGTTGTCTTCAGCGGGTCGCGACGTGATTGGTCGCCTCGCTGGTTTTCGCAAAGATTGTTACCATTTACGTACGGCTTTCTGACATATTCACTCAAAGTTGCCTCCGGTGCCTACTCGCAATCGCGTTCCTGGTACAGAGCGATCACGATGCACACAAAGACGTACATCATTAATTAATGAGAAGTCTTTCCGTGATGAAATGAGTAGATGAAACCGTAACCCGGTTACAACTTGTAAGTGGACCCCAACCTACTCAGATGCCCTGCCCGCCAGTCACTTCGAGCGTGTGCCCCGACACATACGACGCCAAAGGGGATGCGAGGCTTAGCGTACCACATCAGCGTGATCGACACGAGGTGATACAGTAGGACTCACAAGAGCACCGCGGCTGCAGCCTCATCAGGGTGGGCCGACCGTCCGAGGGGGATCGCCGCCGTGCCACTCGATGCGTTCTGCGCCTTGGGGATACCGAGCGCGACCTTCTTGCCGTCGATTTCGATGGACGCGCCCTCCTCCTTCGCCTGCGTCAACCTGTTATGCAGCCGGTCTCAGACGAGGGCCGACGGCGCTGCGGCGGGAGGACGTACCGCGTCTGTACGTAACCGAAGGCGACGGTGTTGGCGCGGACGCCAAACGCCCCCCACTCTTTGCAGATGGTCTTCGTCATGCCGATGACCGCCGACTTTGCTGCCGCGTAGTTGATCTGGCCCACGCTGCCGTGCAGACCGGACACGGAGGAGACGTTGATGATTGAGCGGTTCTCGGTGTTGCCCTAGGGTGTCAGTGTCGGCGAGCATACCAGGGAGCTGATAGGGAAGACCGACCTTGATGCGCATGTACGGAGCGGCCGCTCGCACGAGTCTGAACGGCGCACGGACGTGCACCTTGATGATGACGTCGAAGGCATCATCAGGCGTGGTGTGCAGCATACGATCATAGGTGAAACCAGCGTTGTTCACGATGTGATTGAGTTTGCCATACTTTCTACAAACGCCAGTCATTCGTGGGTGAGCTCCCGACTAGAAATCATATGACGCACTTAATGGTTGCATCGAGGACTTTCTGCGGAAAGTCGTCTGCACTAACATCGCCGCCGACCGCGAGGGCGTCACCGCCAGCGGCCTTGATTTCGTCAACAACAGCTTGTGCCTTCTTCTCGTCCAAACTGCGAGTATAGTGTCACGTGATGCGTGCGTACGCGTATGGGAGGGGATAGCCAGCCTGGTCAGAACGTAGTTGGACACCGCAGGGGAACGGAACAAACTCTGATACAACGACCTTCGCGCCCTCCTTCGCGAACAGCAGAGCAGCACTTCGGCCGATGCCCTGTGTGAATATACACTGAGTCAACTGGAAGCAGCTCGGCCGCAAAGGATACAGACCTGCGCAGCGCCTGTGAACAAGCCATTGTTAGCATGTTGTCAAGACACATTTCACAATGCGTTCAATGCGGGGATGTGGGGAACGCTATGTTCTACGTAAACGTGGTATCGGTTAACACACCTGTAATGATCGCGACCTCTCCTGCGAGCAGGCCTCGCCCGTACGTGTTCGTGAGGTGTCCAGAGACTTGTGCAAGACGGTCAGCCATTGTGTAGAGTGTCGCGGCGCTGTGGGTGATGGTGAGTGGAAGAAGCGTGCGGGCGAGCTCAGGTGAATGTCATCAAGTCTAGAATGGGAAATCATGTGCGAACGGGCACCGGACGATTTCTCACTTCTGAGAGCCGTGCGCACACCATCGTCCAGGCTGTTACGTGCGAACAGGGGATGCACATTCTTACTCCTCTGACCCTGCCACTACCATACACATTATCGCCACGAGGATGGGCTATTGGTGTACATATTCACGCGCGACGGACGAAGACTCCCGAGACCCTACATCACTTGACCATTACACTCGGCCGTCTGGGGAAACCCTTGCCGGGCACCAGTGAGTTGTTTCGGAGCAAACGGCAGAAATGCGATTCCTGCACGCGTGACGTCCTCACTTGCGCCTGATTCCGACTTGACTACCTTGTGCACAAGTCCCGTCATTATCCCAGTAAGAATCATACGCCATAGTGAGACGCTATCGACTCTGAGCATTCTAGTCTTAGTAGTATGTGGGTACGTCCTACACAGGATGATGGCATCCTAGGGGCTCCATCTCGTAGGACGGAGCCTGCCCTCCTAACCAGCGTGTCGCCATGTCGGGGCAGCAGTGATAGCCACGCTCCGCTGCCGTGCCGATAGCTGTGCATCTCTCTTGCGCGCCGCAGGTTGGTATTGTTGGATGGTCAGTGCATGCTGTTCGGGGCAAAGGTGCGCACGCTGCAGCTCGTTTGCCCGTGACATCTTGCCTTGACGCTTAGCCAGGCAAGTCTGACTCGTCGAGGACATCCACGTCATCCAGCATTGTACGCAGAACTTCCGATACTTGCTGATGCAGGTTCTCTGTGCACATGCCCATGTCAGACGTACAGGTGCTCTGCGGGCCGAGATACGTACTTGCGCGCGCCACCGCTCGGGCATAGTCTGCATTCGCCTCCGTCATTTGGTTCTCGAGATCCTGGAGTCGGTTGGCCTACGATGGGTACGAAGGTTAATTAGGTGAGGTGGGAGGCAAGCTGGGCACTCACCTGCACTTCCTCCGCTTCCGGCTCAGGTAGCGACTGAACCAGGTAGTCGATCTGCTTCGCTTTTACAACAAGGTCGTTTACAAGCTCGCGCTTGTTAGCTATGCCCAGTCGGAAGGTGAGCATGAGCAACATGAGACAGAGCGACACACGGGTCACCTTCGAGCACCTCCGGCGGATCAAACTTGTCCGCTTTCCGCTGTTTTGTCACGGGTACGTCCGTACTGACTTGCGCAAAGTTTGCGCGAGAGGTGAGGTATGCGACGGTATTCGACATGATCGTGAGGAGCTATGGGGGATGGGTTCAGCACGAAGACGTTGTCCTGACACCGAGGGCGGTGAGTCGGCGCACCTGCTGGATCTCATCTTGCAGTTGAGTGATACGGTCCATATGAGTGAGTTCCTGCAGCATGTCGCTGCCTTCGGGGATGGGAGTAGGGGACGGGCGGTGAAGCTGGTCATCGCGTCTGTGGCTGATCCTCATGAACAACACGCCACGTGCATGGAGCACCGGCAGCTGCCGACGGCATACTCAACGCCCGTGGCCACACGTTCGTCCCTACGTTCCTTCCTACCGTCCTACATTCTGCTCGCCATGGGTAATGATGGAGGAAGTATCCCAGACCGCCGCGACCTGGTCAAAAAGAAGGCAAAGGTAGAGTCCCTGACTCCTCTTCTCCAGCAAGGTCGCTTACCCAATGTCGCAGGCAGAGCAGCCTGACAAGGCAAACCAGACGCGCGCAAAGTGGTTCTTCTGCGCATTGTCCAAGGTGACTTACATGCTTCATACCGCTAACACGAAGCTGACCGAGCACCACAGCGTCCCCTTGAAGAGCCCGTTGCCTCGTGCCCTCTAGGCAAGCTATACAACAAGGATGCCGTTCTGGAGTATCTTTTGGACAGGAATAAATACGGTGATGGGGAGGAGATATGCGGGCATCTGAAGTCGATGAAGGTGCGCAGTCAGCACCCCTCGCCGTTGTGTTTGGCCTCACCGTCTCGCAGGACCTTAAAACAGTCAGACTTACACGAAATACGGGAAAGACCCCTACCGATGGCGGCAATGGCATCGAGCCCACCGAGCGGGCGTCGTTCATGTGCCCACTCAACCTCAAAGAAATGAACGGCTCACAGCCCTTCGTCTACCTCTCACCCTGTGGCTGTGTCTTCTCCCTATCAGGCCTGAAGGCCGTCATCGGCGCAGCGTCACCCGGAAGTGCCGACAGCCAGCCCGACGCGGATGCGAAGGGTAAGGAGAAGGCGCAAGACGTGGACGCAAAGCAGTTCGACATGTGCCCGCAATGCGGGGCGAAGTTCGACCGCACCGCCGACATCGTCACCCTGAACCCCCCGCCAGAGGAAGAGGAGAAGATGTACGCTGCCCTTGAGCGACGGCGGGCGGCGGAGCCCAAGGGCAAGGGCAAGAAGCGGAAGGCGAAGGTGGAGGTGGAGGATAAGCCGGCGGAGAAGAGGAAGAGGAAGCAGGCGTCGCCGACGCCGGGGACGAACCCGAATATCGCTCAGGCGAGCAAGTCGGTCGCGCAGAGCCTTGCTGAGGAGGAGGTGAAGCGGAAGGCGAATATGAGCGACGCGGTGAGATCGCTCTATGAGCCCAAGGCCGGGAATAAGCAGACGTTCATGACTATGGGTACGTTCACTAGGGTGCGTGCATGTTACCTCCTCTCTGAGTAACAAAAGACTGACCATTCGCTTGCAGTATGCTTGATGGAGTGCCTACGATTTAGACATGTACATCATTGTATTGTATTATCATATTCTCTGTGCTCGCACTCTTCCAGTCGGTCATCGATGTCATTATCACCAACTAGGTGGTTCTGTCATTCAGTATTCAAGCCCGGATGGACAAGCTTGGGGTCGACTTGGGCGTGCCTGCAATCTATGTCGAGTACGTTGGAGGCTCCAACGTATTTACGCCAGCTCACGGATATCTTGCAGAAGAGGAGGGCGTAGGCAATACCTCCATGCAAATGCCTTTTCAATGCAGTCAATCGTGTTCAACTCCGAAGAAGGGGGCGGGGGCCGAGGACGCTAGTCTGGCAGTATGGCTCGAGGAGATTGTGCTTAATGCAAATCCAGGTAACTTGCGCTGATGAATAGGCCGAAACAGCTTCAAATATAAACTACGGATTATTCAGAAATCCGACGTTCCATTTAGCATCCGTCCCTACGTGCTCCAAAATCCAACATAACATAGGACAGCAGTGACCTCAGTGCGGACGGAGAATGTCCGATTAACATTCACACCACAATTTTGAATGGACAGGATCCTATATGCATCACACCGCAAGCCAGCCCCTGCATTGCAGCGCACCGCAGCGGCACGGCTTCGCGCCATCAGGGGCCCGTGTCTTTCCCTTTGCTTTCTGAGGCTGGGCTTTGAGCTTCGGGCTATAGTCGATCGTGAGCTCCGTGCGCGCGGGGATGTCCGTGGTCGCGACAAAAGCGAGGTAGGGCTGGTGCAGCTCGGGGACTGTGTCCCAGACGACGGGATAGACCTGTAGGTTTGGCTCGCAGGAGTGGCTTATGAGGGCGGACGAGTCAGTGGGCGGATGGGGTGTGTGGTAGTGGATGGCTTACTTGACGAATCTGGACCAATTCCCTGTGAGGTTGTTAGAGGAGGTCAGCGATGACTGTGAGTTGCGTGTGGGAAGCTAGGGACTCGGCTGACCGTGTTGGTAGGAATCAACTGAGTATGAGGGGGGGTCACAGACGTCGAGGTCGAAGATGTACGATCTGTGCTCCTCGGCTACATCCCGGTATTCCCTGAACAATGTGAGGTAAGAAACTAGGGCATGACCAGGAGGTTGTGACTATGGCATTCATACACGAGTTTGCTGCAAGTACGAATTAAGATTTCAGGGCAAACAAGAGCCGGGGAGATTTGACATACCCAGTGTAGACTCCCAGTACTTTTCCAATCGGGATGCTGATGGTTGCGCGGACACCCCAGCCGCTCTGTCCCGTGTGAAAGACCTCTAGGGGGACGTCCCTGGGTCTCTGAGCGACACGGTTTCTGCAGCTTTTAGGACAATTGCAATTCTGAGGCACCGAATCAGTTTAACATTCAGTCGACGAAATGATGGAGAGCTCACATTGTTGCATTCAGTAACAACGGTCCCAGGCGGAATGTCGAACTTGAATCTGCGCTAGTGAGTGGGGTCAGCTGGACCGCACAAGGATGAACATAAGAAGTAATGCGTACGCTTTTATTGTAGGCACACGCTCGTGTGATACTATCATCGTTAGTAGGCTCTGTGGCGCAGCAACATTCTCCTATACTTTTACATCCAGAACGGCAGTCGCAACCCGCAAGGAAATCCGGGCTTGGAAGCTCAAGAGCTGAAGGTCTGTAATGCCTCACGCTAAAATGGCTCATTTGATGTGAAATGAGACTTACCTGACGTAGTGCTGTTCGCAGTACACGAAAGTTTCCATGCCCGAGGGAATATGTTGGGTGCTTGGCCCGGGAATGAGAGACACAGGAGCGGCACGCGCTTCTCTGGTTGCTCGGGACCATCTGGCCTGCAATTGCTCATACGTGACCACCCCCACCTGCTCGTCATGAGACTCATGATCTGATGAGGGCGAAGGTGAAGGAGGATCTGGACTGGGGTTAATGTCTCTCGGAGGCGGGCTACCCTACAACATACAAAAGCATGAGTGTGCAGAAGAGAAATATAAGGATAGCTTCATACAGGTGTAATGGACTGAGCATGCTCGTCAACGGGGGCATCTTCGTCACTGTCCGAGTCACTGTCGTCGCTATCCTGTATGTGCTTGATGGTCTCCCACTTCAGGTAGTCGCGCAAACCCTTTCGCCTCCGTTTTTCTTGTTTCTCCGTATACGCATCGTCCAGTTCGTAGGTGGCATCCTGATGCCACAACTGCCCCTCTTTGATTCCAACGTGAACCTCCAGTGATGTCTTTGCCTTTTCCATACGTTCGCCTGCACGGGCGGCGTCCCAGCGCTCCTGAGTCTCAAGCAAGTCAGGGAGGTCTTTCTCCCAGGTCGTATTCGTCTTTCCAGCATCTTTGCGGTGCCAGTCTTTCCACTTGACCTGGGGTCGACTAGAAACCGAGCACTACTTATACATCGAGTAGACACACCTCATAGCTAGGTTGCGGTGCGTCAGAACCGTTGCCTGTGTATCAAAGATGGACCAAACCTCTTCTGAAAGAACGCATCAACCTCCTCACTCACGATTCCAACATATTCCCACTTCTTGTTGCCCTGCTGAGCGTTGTCGTCCTCCCATTCTGGAGCGGGAGACGACGCCCGTCGGACGTCCCACATGTCTTGGATGTCGGGTGATTGCATGTAGGCAAAGAGTGGCTGTATGCGTGTAAGGTGGATGTTGTAGCGAGAGTTCACGCGCTCGCTCGCCGACGCGCGACGTCATGCCACCGCGACTTGGGTGGTTGAGCAGCCGTCGGTCCTTTGTTTCATACCCTCACTTGCGCGGAAACCACGAAGGACAGCACAGACTAGCAGCGTGCGCATGTATACATGTTCACGCATTTCCATCCGCCTCCAGACACCTCTACTCCACCGTTCTCTCAGCACTTCCCTCGTGCGTCCTCGACATGTCATGACCCGTAGGTCCTACTCTTCCGAGCCTCCAAAACCCGGTGGTGATCGCCCACCTCTACATCGTATGTCCTCTTCGATGTCACCGCGAGGTTTCTTACGAATGTTGGTTAGGACGGCTCGCGGACGCATGGTCGGACACCCCAACTAAGTGGTACCCTCTCCCTGTCGCTGTCGGTGCGCTCCTCCTCGTGGCCCTCCAATACCGTAGGTCCCGGAGGAGTGGGACGCAAGTGGACCTGGATGAAAATGAGACTGTACGGCTGAAGGGCCCTTGGCAGGCGAGTGGTCTAAAGAAAATGACGGTCCCGTTGTTAATACTTCTAACTTTGCCCAGGTGCACATCCTGGGCGCGCTTCCGCTCAACGCCCTTTCCCGCATCTGGGGGCACCTCAATTCACTACAGCTCCCTGTCTGGTTTCGCCCGTACGGCTTTAGACTTTATGCCTGGGTCTTTGGCTGCAACCTCGACGAGATCGACCCGCTTGACCTCAAGCAGTACGCCAGCCTGGGCGAGTTCTTTTACAGGAAGCTCCAGCCAGGCGTGCGCCCCGTCGCCGACACAGTCCTCGTACGTCCCTCCCTCATCCACTCCCCCATCTGCTGACGGTTGCCCAACACAGGTGAGCCCCGCGGACGGGCAGATTCTGCACTTTGGCGTGATCCGCGACGGGCGCGTCGAGCAGATCAAGGGCGCGAACTACTCGCTCGACGCGCTCCTCGGCGTCGCGCGCCCCGGCTCGCCACCACCCGCTGCAGTCGAGTTCCGGCGGCGCGAACAAGCGGAGGTGTTCGACCGCGACTTTGCGGACATCAACGGGATCCAGTACAGCCTGCAAGACCTGCTCGGCACGCCGCGGCCGTCGGAGCGAGGCTCCGCCGCGCAGGAGCACTCGAACCCGCCCGCGACGAAGTATGGCGCACAGACGGACGCATCGGTCGCTCCGGAGGGTACCCTACCCGACGTCGTCGCGCATGAGGCGGTCGTCGCGGCGGAGATGGGCGTGAGGCCGTTCCTGGACCGTGCTCAGGACCGCCCAGTGGGGGAGGTGCGGGAAGGGAACTCGCTATTCTTTGCGGTGATCTACCTCGCGCCGGGGGACTACCATCGGTTCCACAGCCCGGCGGCGTGGGTCGTGGAGAAGAGGAGGCACTTCGTAGGTAAGCACTCGCCGTGAACGGCGCGGCGCGGCGCGGGCTGACGACGGGGCTGCGCAGGGGACCTGTTCTCGGTGTCGCCGTGGATGGTGGAGAAGCTCGCGGAGGTGTTCGTGCTGAACGAGCGCGTGGCGCTGCTCGGGCGGTGGCGCCACGGGTTCTTTAGCATGGTCCCCGTCGGCGCGACGAACGTCGGCAGCATCAAGATTAACTTTGACGAGGCTCTTCGCACGAACGTCAAGCGCAGGCACACGCCCGTCGGCACGTTCGAGGAGGCGGTCTACACCGCCGCGTCGCCGGTGCTTCGTGGGCAACCGCTCGCGAAGGCGGAGGAGATGGGCGGGTTCTGCTTGGGGAGCACAGTCGTGCTTGTGTTTGAGGCGCCGCGAGATTTTGAGTTCCTCATCCACGCGGGGCAGAAGATCAGGGTTGGCGAACGGATGGGGGATGTGCATTCCGTGCTAGCGGAGGCGGAGAAACACTAAAAAGATGTTGGCGTGGCAGAATTCTCCCTCGCTACACATTAACGTTTCTTGTGGGTGCCTTTATGGTGTGCGTCAGACGTGAATGCAGTTCGGCGGAACTATGGCTCTGAGTACTGAGAAAAACACGATATGATCTCCAATGACAGTCCGAGTTATGATACAGATGCGCAGCACGGACACTCTGAACGGGACACTGCAAACAATGAATGCTCCTGACGAGCCCATCCACCTTTTCCACCGGTCTCAAGAGCTCTTATCGCACAAGGATCACTGCTCCGTGATACGCCCCGCATTGCTCGGTGAGCCGACCATGACGGCCTCGTACTGCTGCCTCTCCCCCGGCGTGGGGGCTGAGGCGCGCGGCGTGCGCCGGCCAGACGTCCACGATGCCGAGCTTGCGCCTGAGTCACCGGGGGTGGAGCCGTTGACGAAGCTGCTGGGCGCGGTCTCGACGATGCTCGCTTGCTCGCTGAGGAGCGGCGTGCGCTCGCCGGCCGCGCCCGGCACGAGTTGCGGGTTTGTGCGCCCGCGGTACTCGATGATCCTGCGGATACGGGTGTCAGTGGGGTCAGGGAGGAGAAGGGGGAGGGGCGTGCCCGCGCATGGCTTTGGCGTTGAAGTGGCGGTGGGCGCGGCGCTTGCTATGATTATCTTCGTAGCGGTCGGTCTCGTCGATGATCTCTTCGGAAATGATTTCCTAGGCGGGGTTAGCTTGGGTGGAGGCGAGGATAGCTGGGCTTACTTCGATGATGTCTTACATGGGTGTGCGGGTTAGTCTATACGAGTTGTAGGGCACGTAGAAGGACGGACCTTCGAGGGTTACCACGCCGATGGCGCCGCCCTCCTGACCAGGCGTCGTGCTCAGCAGGAGCAGGTGAGCGCGGCCGGTTTGGCTACGCTCAAATCATTAGCGAAGACGCGAACGGGTTGACTGTGGGTACCAACAAGTAGTCGAGGGCTTGGAAACAGTTGATCGACGGATTGGCCTCCGGCAGGATTGACAGAGGGAACTTGGACACAGGCAGCTCTTCTTTGGGGTCGTAGACTGACAGCTGGGGCCCGTCAGTGTGCCTCCGGGAAGGGTAGGTACGGCGAGAGACTGGTACCTTCTTGATGAGCAGCAGGCCGACGAATGCGAGCGGTCGCCCCGGCTGGTGCACCGGGATGCGCGAATATCCGCTGCGGAGTCTGACGACGACGTGAGTTCATGGTCAAAAAACGGAGTGTGGTTGTAGAGCCCACATGTGGTCGACCGTGTCGTGGTCTAGGATCCTGTCCGAGCTAATCGTTACCACGTCCTATAGAGCGTGTGAGCGGGCGCACATGACAAAAGCACCGGGAGCAGCTCACCTCCATCGGGGTCATCAGCGCGTCGACATGCTTGTTGTTCAGCTCCAGGACGCCGTTCAGGATGCTAATTTCATCGTCCCGGAGGGGCTCTTCGCCCTGCCTGTGGAACGCCAAGAAGGACCTGACAGACAGCGCTCGGTGAGTGATGGGATGCGGCGAAGGCAGTGGCCGCAGAGCCGACGCACTTGAGCTCGGCCTTCTTGTACGTGTGCGTGTCGTTCGCGCCGAGGATCCAGTCGAGCAATTTGGCGATTGGATAGGCGATGGGCGCTGTGCGGGTGAGGGTTTATTAGGGGCTCCCGTCGGGAGAAGGGGAGGGGTGGGTGAGAAAGGGGACGTACCGAAGAGGTACATCATGGCGAGGACGACTGGGGCGCATGACGCGCCGATGGAGAGGCCGTAGCGGACGCTGGCGGCTTGGGGGATAATTCTGGAGCAGGGTTCAGCAGGAATGCGGGAAGAGTGAGGATATTCAAAGACTCACTCTCTGTGCGTGGGGGAATACGTGTTGGAATGAATAGGGAAGGTTGTGTGAGCGCGCGACGTACCCGAATATCACTGCGTGGGTAAGAGTTAGGATGGTCCCGGGTGACGAGCGAATGCAAGACAGGGCGGAGACTCACCGATCATGGTAGTGGATATTGCCACTGCTGCAATGCCCCCGCCAAGCTGGGCGGTATGCATTGGTTAAGCGTATGGCAATGGAGAGGTCTTAACGGAGGACGTACCGCGCTATCGAGGAAGATGGGCAAACTCTCGTTTACAATCTGATGGCAGGTCAGGGGATGTCGGGGAGTGGTGAAGGTGTACGTACGACATTACCCAAGAGGAGGACCTGAGAAGGGGGATGAGATGAGCACAAAGGGTGGAACAGAGCCACGTACGACCAGGACCCAGTGCCTGCGGTGGGAGAGTAACTTGAGTACTGGGAGGGAAAGCGGTGAGCTGAGACGAACGACGCAGAAAGAGGGCAGATACCTTTCTGAGCATTCTTGCGTTCGACAGGGTCGTCAGAGGACGCGGAGAGGACACGAAGGTGAAGCTCGTCGAGGCCCATCAAACCGAGTGTCAGGCTAAACATAGAGAGTGAGACATGACACTATTCGGACGGTAGGGTGGACTGACCCGGCGAAGACGCCACCGAGGAGGACGAGACCAATGCTGACGATAAGCTTGTACCAGAAGGCAGACAGCCCGCCCGACTGGTCTGGAGGGCCTTCATGAAGAGAAGGAGCGGGGGAGGCGTGTGCGAGAGAGACGGCAAAGGAGAGGAGGGCAGCGGGGAGGCGCATGGCTGCTGTGCGTGAGTGGCTCTGCCCCGTCTCGACAATCGCTGTGACGTCTCCTACGACGCGCCTGTCACGTGTACCGCGGAACCACCGTACTGTCACGCTAGACTTGTGTCACAAGTCACAGACGCCTGGTCCACGATGTCACAGCCACTCGCTGTTCCACGATGTCACAGCCATTCGCCGTCAATGCTTGCTCGCTGTGTCTCCTCTGCCGCCATCGCCCTCAGCCGTAGATGCACCATGTCCGCCGTCCGCCAACACTCTCCAGACCCCCTCCGCCCTGACAAGCGTCCACGTCTCGAACCCGCCCAGCCTGCACTCCACATCACCATCGAGCAGCCCACCGTTCACTCTGCACCGGCGCCGGAACCTTCCACCCCCGCCTCTGCAGATCCCCCGCTGCTCGCCGACAAGCACAAGACAAAAAGAGAGCGCAAAAAGGCCGCAAAGAGGCGCGCCCTCCCGGAGCCATTCTCTACTCCTTGGGTTGTCTCCCAAGAGGTCGAGAAGCTCCTCGGAAAGGATATCGTCGACCAGGCCGTCGCAGACGGCACAGAGTACGACTCGCCCTTCCCAAACACCAAGGAACAGGCATCACGTATACTCGATGTTACCGTCTCACATTTGTCATCTACTGGTATGTACGTCTCCTCTCCTCTTCCGTCTTCTTCCGTACAACTCTCCGCAGGAAACTCCCTCTCCATTGCCCCAGCACCTCACAGACCCTGGGTTATCATCACCCCTCACGCCCTCCCAGGCGAGACAATCCGCGTTCGCGTCTACGATAACGGCCGCCTGTCCTCCCAGGCTGATCTTCTAGAGGTCATTGAGCCTAATCCCGAGTGGAGAGACATGTCACTCGTCAAGTGCAAGTACTTTACTAAATGCAGCGGCTGTCAGTATCAGGTACGCCCCCGCCCTCTCCTGGCCTGCCGTCATTATCTACCTTCCTGTCCAGATGCTTTCCTACGGCAAACAGCTCGAGGTCAAGCGTGATTTCGTCGTCCGCGCGTACGCGAATTACTCTGGTACGCCGCTCTCTCCCCCTGGCACACGTCAGCTCATCAGAGCATCAGACCTTCCGCCTGCCGTCGTGCCACAGACACAACCGACGATCAGCTCCCCCCTGCAGTACAACTACCGCACGAAGCTCACACCCCATTTCGACCTGCCCCGCAAGGGTGCCCGGAACGCACCTGACACAACGGCGCCGGTAGACCCTGACCACCGTCCTGAATGGCTGAACATCGGGTTTAATCTCATTGGCACACGCAAAGTCTTGGACATCGAGGTGAGCAGGGCCGCATCACGCGCGGCAGGGTGCTGACACCGGCGAAGGAATGCCCCATAGCGACTGGGACGCTGAACGAAGGCCTCAAGTCCATGCGCGAAGATATTATACGGTAAGCACATCTTCCTTTGGCCTCGCGCCGACTCCTCATCGTCTCCCCAGCAACATTTACACCTACAAGGCTGGCGCGACCCTCTGCCTACGTGACTCTCTCAAGCTTAGGCCCTCAGGGAGCACCCCGCCCCCGACGCGGAGCCCGTCGCTCGTCCCCATCACAGCACCGCGGCGCCCGTCGCCCGCACCGGAGAAGCACGTCTGCATGAGCGACCCGCGGGGGACGGTGCGCGAGCGCGTCGGCGACAAGCTGTTCGAGTACCAGGCGAGCGCCTTTTTCCAGAACAACAATGCCGTGCTCGTCCCGCTCACCTCGTACGTGCGCGCTGCCATCTTCGACCGGCCAACCGCTGCGGGCCCGCCGACGCACCTCATCGACGCATACTGTGGGAGCGGCCTGTTCGCGATCACGCTGGCGCCGCGGTTCGTGCGGGTGGCGGGCATAGAAATCGCGCCCGAGGGCGTGCGTGCGGCGCAGCGTAACGCGGCGCTGAATGGACTAGACGAGGGGCAATGTACGTTCGTGCTCGGGGACGCGGCGAATGTGTTTGCGCAGGTGGGCGACTTTCCGCGGGCGCACACGGCGCTGATCATCGATCCGCCGCGCAAGGGCACGGACCGCCGCTTCGTGGACCAGATGCTCGCGTTTGGGTGCGAGACGGTGGTGTATGTGAGCTGCAATGTGCATACGCAGGCGCGCGACGTGGGCATGATCGTGAGCCTCAGCGAGCAGCTGGGGGTGGGCCCGGAGAAGAGGCGTTATGTCCTCGAGTCCCTGAGGGGCTTTGACCTGTTCCCCCAGACTGCGCATGTCGAGTCTGTCGCCGTGCTGCGTCTCGTGTAGAGGCCATCAATTCCTAGTGGTATATCCATTATACAGTCATGATGTGCGTAAACTAGAGAACAGCCGATGGTATCTAACAGTATTGTATGCATAGTACGAGGTGAGCGTGCGAGGAGAAGTCAAACACAAAAATGAACGAATGACGCAGGGTGGGTACGTATACAAACACAACAAGAGACATCACATTAGAACCGCCGCGGTGCACCGACGAGACCCTCAATCGACTGGTGCTCGAGGTCGTTCCGCGCCTTGAGGATCGTAGCGTGCATATCCTTCATCGCGTTCCCGAGCTTCACGCCGAACCGACTCAGGATATCGCGTTGCCACGCATCGTACTTCGCATTCACGCGCGCCTGCACCTGCTCGTAGTCGATCACGCACACGCCGAACGACTTTTGCGTCTCGGACGTGTCGAACGTCGAGCGCGCCTTCTTGATCTCCGTGAGCAGCTGCTGCCAGTTTGCCAGCGAGTCGCCGAGGCGCGAGAAGACGTATTCCGCTTCGAGGTCCCAGAGCGACTGGAATTGCAGCCACTTGGCGACGTACTCCTTTAGTTGCTGCACCTTCTGCTCGATGAGCTGGAAGGGCCGCTCGAGAGTGGCGTCGGTGAAGTGCGTTAGCTGCCACGGCGCAGGTCAGCGACGGAAGGGTCCAGAGATGACGGCTAATGTGCCTACCAGAGATGTATACGTAGACTCTGTTGTCGTATGGCCCTGCATCTGCAACCCAATCTCGTAGCGCGAGCTCTGGATTCTCCGGAGGCGGCACACAACACCTATGGAGCTCACGTCAGCAAACACTCGCTGGATAATCGACGTATCATCTCACCTAGCCAGTCATGCAACTGTTTGACCCAGTTCTGCCTTGCATGCTCGATTGGGGGATCGAGGAAAATAACCTGGTTCTGTATCCGGATTTCATGCACAATTGGCTTCAAAGAGAGTGTTCCTTCAATAGGCTGATCCCCAATTCAGTCACCCGTCGAGGCCACCTTCCAAAGACACCCCACCTTCTCTTCCTTTGCCGCACGCTTGTCTGCTCGACGCTTGTTCGTGATATCTCTCAAAAGTGGCTCGCGGCGCCCGTCTGCCTCTTCGGTACGATCAAACTCTGAGCACCAGAGCTGAATAGTTTGAACCAGACGCTGCAGCAGGATGCCCTCAATCCTCTGGTTAAGCTCGGCTACCCATTGTTCAAGATTTGCGTAGCCCTCGAGGTTGAGGCGATCGATCTGACAGAGGTTAAGTTACTCGTAGTGCCACACAGCTTCGCACATACCGCTGTCTGGACCTTGCCCAACAGTTCACTGAATGCTTCTGTCGTGTAAAGGCATGTCGAGAGCTCTTCGACAGCGCGCGATATGTCTCTGTACAGATCAATGACATTGTTCGTCTTGTCCTAAGGTATAAGTTAGCATCAGGCGGCTCGCAGAATAGCCATGCACGATTGTACCTGCAGAATAGAGACCACACTAGCAAACTCCCGAACAAACTGTATATGTCGGTTATCTTGCGCATCACGACTTGATACATATCGCGCTGTGTCGTACTGGTTGACGAAGTGGTCCCAACGGATGTTCATGCCTAACATGATGCTAAGTAGCCATCCTGCGCTGCTACTGAGTACTCACCTCGTGTGACCATCCGCTGGGCGTCATTGCGATATTCAGCAACGAGCCACTCAATACCCTTGTTGTTTTCCACAAGGTCAAGAGTTTGCCCATACGTGCGGACCGTTTCCATCAGACTGACAGCGTGGGGGTACACGCGTTTCGCGTCCTTCGCCATGTTCGTGATCGCGTGCGGAACCTGGAAGTTTTGCCACAGCAGATTCCGGACCTCCTTGAACAGAGTGATGATCTGCGGGTCGAAGTTGACCGCAAGCTGAAAGCCACCCCCGCGTAGCCGCACAATCTCGAATAGCCGACCGTTGACACCCATGTCGCGCCGGTTGATGTCGTGCATCCATGCGTCGAAGACAGGCCGCGTATCGAGCTTTTTGCGAAAGGCAGCGCTCTCGGACTGCAGTTTCTGGCCTTCAGCGTAGAGCTCCCAGCCTTTGCCCAATACATCCTCGACGCGCTTCATGTACGTCTGCAATTGACGGTCGATTTGCCGGGCCCAAATAATGGCACCTGATATGGGTGGCAGATCGCGCATTTGTGACATATGATAGGCTTCGGAGAACCGATACTGTGTCTTGAACTGCAAGGATGTCAACAACTGCGTACGTTATTTGCAGAGGGCACCCACCTTATCATGCAGTCGTTTGATATCCTCCTTGACCGAGTCAATGAGTTGAGTTTGGTATTCTTGAATAGCACCACGAATCTACTACTCGTCAATATATGCATCGTACGCCGACAAGGGCCTTCCTACCTTCGGCCGCACGAACAATGCGTTGAACTTGGAGAAGACTCGGAACATCTCGTTTGCATTACGCGCTGTCCCGAGCCTGTCGCGAAGCCGCGCGATGATCTGGTTCTCGACTCGTGCGACACGCTCGTTGTACGCATTCTCCGCAGCGACCCAGATCTCACTACCCTCTGTATGCGGTCAGTGGGACTCTTTCCCATAATTAAAGGAGTAATGAGCATGCGCACCGATAGAGACATCGAGCACGTCAATCCGCTTCATCACCTCATATGCCTCCTTCACTTCCGCTTCCATATCCACGCCCCCAATCTCCATACCCACCCCTCCGAGGCCCTTGGTCGGGCCCGTCATAACCGCCAGCTGCTCGTGCTGCTTGCGCCAGTCCCGTAGATAGCGGCAGCGGTCCTGCAGCTTGGCGTGCGCAGGAACAACTTTGATCGGGATGAAGCGTTCCATACGCTTCCGGGTGACCTCTCGCGCGACATTCGTGAACTCCTTGATGTTGTCGTCCCATGTGCGGAAGATCTCCACCGTCTGCGCGAGTAGCCGCTCAAACGTCTCGTATGGCGTGTAGAGTAATCGGTGCGAAGTGAGCACCCGGAGGAGCTGGTCGTTGAAATCGCGAGAGATGGCCTCCACCAAGGGGAGGGCGCGGCGGATAGGGTAGGGTGAGAGTTTCAACTTACGGTTGATGTGTCCAAAGATCAGGATGAGTGCCTCGTTAATCTTGTCGAGGTCAGTGGCAGACAGGAGCTCGTTTAGCGGGAAGTCCTTCATGAGTTGATTGTATTTGTGAACTGCGGCGCTTCAGTGTCACAATACGGCATGCTGTAGCGAGAGCCTTACCAGTATCCGTAGCATCCTTCAGACCTGTGTCCGTCATGAAACTAACCGTCGCATGGAATCGCTTCGCGTTCCGCAAACATTCCATGACGATCAGGACTTCCTCGCTACGTAATTGGTTCTCAATGCCTTCCAAAGCCCTTTCTAGACTTAGCCAGAAGTTGATTTCTTGGGAGGCGGTACCAGAGGAAACGTCCCGCGATAGTTTGGTCACAGTCTGGATAGACTTGATCCATTGGTTGACGTGGCTGTGAAGCGTGTTCAGGAATGTACTATCGCCCAGTAGCTTTGAGGGGAGATCAGAGATGCTCGGCCTCCTACCCTCCGCGCGAGCCTGCTCGACGGCTCTCAGGACCGTAGGGTGGATACTGAGATGTGTCTCGGGGATTTCGACATTCTGTTGCAAGTGCAGCAAGGAAAGCTCCAATTCGGCGAATTTCTTCTTGGTCATTGGGATACCTATATCTTCGTCAGGGGAGGCAGCTGAGGGTATCGAGTGCACATACCCATCTTGGAGTCTCCGCCGTCCTTCCCACCATGCCGAGCACCAACGAAAGCATCGAACCAGGGCTTTACTGCATAGCTGACGACTGAGTGCAAGCTCTCGTATGGTGTATCCTCTCCACCGAAGAGGTTCAGGATGTGCAGTTGAGTCGCGAGAGGCGTGGTCGCGTCCAAGATGGGGCCTCGTTTGATCACAGCTACGGTCATAACGTTGGATGAGTCATAAGTCATTTGAGACGTTAGCTTGTATGTGTAGGTTGGCGGGGCGTCATCTGCGAGTGATGGTTACGCGCAGCAACGAGGGGAGAACCTGCGCGAGCACGCACCTTCAACCTCGTCCTTCCTCTTGACGACATATATGACGCCACCGCCCTCGCCTGCAAACTTCTGGACGCGTTCGTCGAACTCGTCGTCTGATAACGACTCGAGGTCCGCTGGGACCGCGCCGATCATGGGAGGCAACAAGGCCAGGAGGTACTCCCGGAAGACGGAGGTATCAAACGCGGATGCAGGGCTATCGGATGGGCCATCATGCACGACACCATTGCCATTGCCATTTCCGTTGACATGAGCGACGCCGTTGGGCGTGGAATAGGGAGGCGCGGCGGATTCGATGGCTGCCATTGGCTGTGGCGGCCCTTTCGGAGCGAGGGATTCGCTGGATGAACCAAGGGCAGAAGACGGCCGAGACCTCGACGAAGAGCGACTAGACCAAGAAAGTACGCGAGGCAGCGGCCTGCGATGTCCCGAGAAATACTGCTGAAAGGTGTACATGTTAGTCAACGGCTTGAACGACGGAGCTGCCTGCGGCCGCGCATACCTAGGTTCAATATGAAGGCACGCGCTGGTGGTATGGTATGCGCGTGTACGGGGGAGAAGGGGAGAAGGCGGGGGCGGGAGCAGGTGCTGGCGGGGGAGCAGCGGGGAGCAGAAAGAGGCAAGTCGTAGTGCGATCACACCAGCGCTTATAACACCAGCGTGGCCGGAAACAGCGCGACTCGCTCTCTTGCCACCTCCCCCATGCCTCGCAGACCCAAAGCTCCTCTCGGCCCCTCGCGCCTTTCCCAGGTCCTCCTGGCCCTCAACAAGGAGCCGCGGCCTCAGCTCGACACCGTCAAGAGCTTGAAGCTCAAGCTTGCGCTCCGGAATGACCACTTCGGTGCGAGGTACGTTGCTTGCTGCTTATGTATGCTCTATGCTCATGTGGCACAGGCATTTCGTGAAAGAGGAGCTACGGAGAATACGTTTCGTGAACCCGGCTATGGAGATTCAAGTGAACAAATTATTAAAGTCTCCCAAGGAGACATGGCTACCGGAGATGGAGGTCGAGTTCGGTAAGTGCTTTGCTTGCAGAATCGGCATGTTCTTCTAAACTGACTACGGCGTCGCCATAGAAAACGGTTCCACAAAAACAATTAATATGGACAAGAAGTGGTCGTCGAACATCTTCCAAGAACTCATGGACATGGCCGGTGGCTCACCTTGGCAGCGGTGGAAGAAGCAGCGGATAGCGGCGGGCCTCCCAATCATTGACCCTCCTCCCACACCAAATTCCAAGCCCGCGAAGGCAGCAAGCATTGAGGACATTCTGTTCAACCCCAATCGGGCTAAGACGGGCGCCGCTGCCATCCTACCATAGTTTCTACTCCCGGCTTCGTAATGGTACAGGCTCACGGGCAATATACTCTGTCATGTGCAAGACTGAGTTGCATTGAAGCGATTCTACACTGGTCATGTGAGGTCACGATACAGACGTTATACATCAGCTATCCACCCGGCAACCCAAATGAACAGTCCTATCCCAACCAACAATGCCGCAATGTCGTCAAGGAAAACGCTGCCTATTTTCAGGTAAGCGAGGCCATTGGTGATGAGGGATGGCAGTGGAGGTGGCAATTGCGGCAGCGCCAAGGCAAGCAACGCAGGTAGTTGCGGTGCATCCTGGGGGGAAACGAGTGAGGTTGAAAGTGCATCATCCCGAGAGACAAGACTCACCACTCTGGAGAATATACGCCAGGAGTGCAGCGCCAGTGCTAGTGCGGTGAATGCCCAAAAGAACGGCTTTATGACGTGTCAGGGACTGCATGTGTTCACATATGTGGGTTTACTGACCACTGGCTGAACCCCCCATCCATCGCCTGGACTCTCCCATGCGAGTTCAGCCCATCGCCTCCATAGGTTCTCCGACGGTGCGTTGTGTGTTCGCGATTCAAATGCTTCTGGCTCTCTCCGAAGTATGAAATACATGAGCAGTATCCAAGCCGCGATAAGATGGATGAAGGGCAGGAGCTTTTGGAGACGCGTCTTGGGATTGGTGACAGCGACCTTCGGTTGCGGCATGGAGGGCATACCACCCGGTTGTGCCATGCTAGCCATGAGGGCAGCGAAAGGATCCTCGCCCGAACCTGGTTGAGGAAAAGATGGGAACGATGGGCCTGCAGCAGCGGCCAAGGCTTCACGGAACGCCCTCATCTGCTCCTCTTGCGCGGGAGGAAGCTGCGTGCCAGCGCGGCTGGGCGCACCGGCCTGCGGTGCCTGTGCAGGCCGAGGAGCAGCGGCCGTTGACGTCGAGGTAGGCCTTGGCGCATTAGTCTCTTCGCCTACGAAGCTTTCGAGGGTGGGCCTGTTGGTCGGGAGCGGTGCCAGCGGGGGGTCTGCGGGGACGCGAACACATGAGGCACAGCGACGCCACCGGGCCAGCGATGTATACGTACCGTCGTGGAGGTACGCAGAGGCGTCCTCGCCGCGCGCGGAGGATGTGAGCTTTGCAAGACGGTCACCACCGCGGGCGAGGATAGCTTTCCTACGTGCTTCTGCTCTTGCTGCAGCGGATGACATGGCATAGAGTGAAGAAATATGGAGTCGGAGGACGTGTACATGAGCCACCGGCTAACACCCACAAACAGCGCCCGACTCGCGCTACCATCGCGTGTAGCCTCTCTGTCCACCGCCCCTTCTACGTGTCCCTCCTCAGTCCTATCATGGGTTCACGACAAGATAAGGTTACAACCGAGAAGCATGCACGGACGCTGAGAGACCTGCTCAAGAGGCCCGAGAATAAGGTCTGCGCAGACTGCAAGCGCAATGGTGCGTCGCCGTGACCGCACACGTCCCCGTACTAACATCGCGCGCTCAGACCCCCGCTGGGCCTCTTGGAACATGTACGCTTCGCACCCTATTCGAAAAGCAGCTGTCTGACTTCACTATGATATAGTGGCGTCTTCTTGTGCATCCGTTGCTCCGGAATTCATCGATCCATGGGAACACACATCAGCAAGGTCAAATCCGTGGATCTCGATGTCTGGACTCCAGAGCAGATGGCAGTACGTCACCCCCTCCGTATGGTCTCGCCAGAATGCTGAGAAGCGTTCTTGAAAGTCTATCCAGAAATGGGGTAACCGTCTCGCTAACTTGTACTGGGAAGCCCATCTAAAGCCAGGGCATGTACCCGCCGATCAGTACGTCTAGTTCTCCCCATGTCTCTGCCCTCCCAGTCAACGCTCGTGACAGCAAAATGGACTCCTTCATTCGCTCAAAGTATGATTCACGGCGATGGGCCATGGACGGTCCCCCGCCCTCCGATCCATCCTCGCTTGATACCCAGCCATCCGGGGCCGCAACCACCTCTACGCCCAATACCACTTCCACGCCGCCACAAAGAACCGTGACGCCTGTTCACTCTAACGTGAACGCCACAGCCTCCCGATCGTCCTTCACGAACCGCCAGCCCCAACCACACCAACTCTTGAGCACAAGTGCCGCCAACCGCGCTCAGCACGCAGCACCGAAGACTGCCCCCGAGCCACAAGCTCAGGCTCCTGCACAGGCACCGGCACCCTCTGCGTCCAACGACCTGTTCTCGCTAGACTTCCACACACCCAGCGCGCAGCCCACCACGACCGCTAGCCCACCCCCGCGGAAGGACGTCAAGCAAGATATACTCTCGCTCTTCTCCGCGGCACCTGCAGCTGCGCCCGTGCCGTCGACGGCGTTTGGCCAGTTCGCGCAGGCCCCGGTGCAGCCCGGCTGGCCTGGCGCGCAGGTGCAGGCGCAGGCGAGCGTGACAAGCATGGTTGGGAGCAACGGAGTGGGCATGTGGGGAGCGAGCTCGGGCTGGAGCCCCGCGCAGGCTGTGCCTGCGCAGAATACCCTGTGGGGGGCTCCGGCAGCGCAGCCGGCGACTCAGCAGCAGAGCTTATTCACGACGAGCGATGTGTGGGGCGCGCCTGCAAGCGGGGCAGGTGCCAGCGGGGATATGTTTAGGTCTACGCTGCCGGCGATGCAGAAGAAGGATGACGCGTTTGGAGATATCTGGGGCGGGTTTAAGTAGAGTATTTATTGCACTTGCCAGCTGAACTATGCTGGGCATAGTTGTCAGTGTCTTAGTTGTTATCATTGGCATTGACCATTGACTCTGTGTTACGATACACGGCTTTGGTTTCGTCTTACATTGTAACATTCCCTTTGCTACGCTCATGCCAATCCAAGGTCCTGCACGGGATTATGTCATGAGTTCCGCCCCACACAGAGACGTTGCGAACGTACCTTCTCGATCAGCCGCCGGGCGATGGGGTGGTACGAGTCCCTCTTCCTCTTCCAATACTCCACCGCCAGCTCCCTGTCGACCTTGCTTACGTCGCGGAATATAGGGCGGCAGAACTTCATGCGACCCTTGACGACACCAGTGCCGTCCTCGCCGGTGACCCAGCGCGCAGCCTCTGGCGCGAGTGTCTTCGCCGCTGTAGAAGCAGGGTCCGTGAACGCGACCTCGTAGAAGCGGAGACGGATCTCGGCGTTTGTAGTCGAGGAGAGCTTGTAAAGGGTGCCGAGGAGGGTGACGTGCGAGGCGGGGAGCGCGGGGTAGGTGTGGAGGCGCTCGAGGAAGACAACTGCGGAGGTTAGGGAAGGGTGAGTAGATGGGGGGAAAGAGAGCGCGGGGAGGGGGCGCACCGATTTGATTGGAACCGTAGGCCTCGAGGTCAGACGCTTTGAAGGGCAGCTGGGCGACGTCGCTCGTGTTTCGAGAGGCGTCCCATTTCGCGGCCAGGGCGTACGCTTGCTCGGCGAGAGACGAGTCATACTGCATCTTGACGGGCAGTTCCATGCCCTCGCCGTAGAACCAACCCTGGGAATGGCACTTGAGTTTGCGAACGCGGACAAGAGACGCGACTTACATCCCAGTCGACGCCGTCGAGGGCCTTGACCTTTTCCTTGTTGTGCTTCTCGAAGTAGGCGTAGAGGTGCGCCTTCCAGTCCCAGGTGGTCACGCTCTTACCCAGAAAAGTCTTCGCATAGTCGTACATGTATGGCAAAAAGACATCCAGCCCACCCAGGGTTTGCTCTGCCAGGGATCCTCAGTAGCCCACCCATGCAGAACGCCAATTTTAACACGTACCTAGGTGCAGGATCAAATTCGACCCCTTCTCGTACGGGATCCTGCTGTACGCATCGTCTGGATCTTCGCCCTTCTCAAATTCGATGACGAGGCGCTGGTACTTGGGACGGTCTTGGTAGATCTCGAGGTCGTCTTTGAGTGCCTTGGCTCCGATGATGTAGCTGAAGCCGCGCTCGGCTGGGCTGTGGATCATCGAGAGGATGAGCCGCTCGGTATACGTGGTCCAGCCCTCGTTGAGCCAGAAGTGCGTCGCGTGAGCTTGGCTTGTGGGGAGGCAATTAAGCACGAGGAGGGCCTTGGTGGGAGAAGGGGACATACGTTACACCGTTGCCGAACCACGAGTGCGAGAGCTCGTGGATCACGACATCGACCTGACGCGTTATGAGGACGGAGTATCATGGGTGTGCATAGGGTATACGTACCAGTGAGCGGTCACCGACCAACAGCGCTGCAGAAGGTCATTACTGGACGCAAACGTAAGGAGAGGATGAGATCTTACTCGGCGTGAGGAACGTCAAACATGCGTTTTCCTGAGTAACGCGCACGCATAGCTTAGCACCGGAATGGGCAGTGAAATCGACGAGACGTACCATGCCTCCGTAGGGGAACGAAGGGGGAAGGACGAGCACGTCGTAGACACCGAATTGATACGGGGGCAACACCGACTCCGCTTTCAACATGAAGCTGAGGGTATATGCGATAAGCATCACCGAGACGGACGCCACATCCGTACGACGTACTTGTTGATAGCGTCGCCAAACTCCCAATAAGCAGAGTCAATGAATTCGGGCTCTGCCCACACCCCAGTCTTCCACTGCTTGCCCTCGACACTGGGGCATGCGTGGTAGCGCACGTTCCCGGCGGCGATGGCGATCAGGTAGGAGGGGATGGGAACTGGCTGGAAGAGGAGGGCTCTGTTGGTTGCAAGCTCGTGAGCGAGAACAATGGCTTGCCTGCTTGTAGGTGTACGTGACTACGTCCTTTCCGATTTCCTTCCCGTCATGTGCGGGGCCCTCGGAGGGCGGTGAAACCCTTATTGCAGAGAGCAGGACGGGTATGGTAGAGGCCACGTTCGCGGAATACGACTGGTCCCGTGTTCAGCTTGGGGTTCTATCAGTTGTAATTGCACATGGACGTACGATCTTCGCGGACGAGGTATCCTGGAGGGGGGCGATGCTCCGTGCGTAGATTGGTTGGCACTGGCTGAAGAGGTAGGGAAACGTCTTTCCCTGGGTTTGCCTAAAGGTTTGGATGGTCAACGCGCACATAGGCTGGTGGGGAGAGCGTGTACTCTTTGTTCAACCATTGGAGCGCCATGCAATCCTTGGTCGTCTTGTAATAGACAGTAGCCTTTACTTTCTGGCCGACCTTCAGGCCGGAGGGGAGCGGGAGGTGCAGGGCGGCGCCCATAACCGGATGGGCAGGGTCCTGGGTGAACTACAGAGACATCGCATCGTGAAGAAGCATTCAAGGCGTTGAATGTGAATAGCACTAACGTCGACCGGCTTGTCCTCAACGGAGGCCCTCTCGATGTCGAGAGCGAGTGCATCAAAGCTTGATTGGCGTCATTCATGCATTCATTTGTATGCATCGCAAGAAGACGTACATGACTTTCTGGACGCCGTCCTCCTTCACAGCTAGGGTGTGGGTGGCGGACCCCGCGATGACCTGCTTGGCCCAGTCGATGGTCCAGTCAAAGTGGACATGCTCGGAGGCGACCTGGGTGTAGTTCGCCTGGGTGGAAGGGTCGATGTCCACGGTCATGGCTGACGGTGTAACGGAGCAGTATTCTTGCAGTGGGAGGGGTGAGTGGCTCCGGGCCTGAATCGATCTCCGATCATGTGAGCCGATCGCGCGCAGGTCTCTTCTCCTGAAGCTGGCCTTCCTGCATACTCTCCTCTCGCCCAAGTACGTGCAGCTGCGGACTCGCAAGGATGCCGAGACTGGCAGAGAAGATCGGTCAGTCACCCCGTGCCAATCCAGGCGCAGGCACTGACGCGAACTGTCAGGCTCACTGCTCTTCTGCCCGGACTGCGGCACTCTGCTCAACCTGCCCCAGGACGAGGACACGTACGTCGCCTGCGAGCAGTGCGGCCACGAAGAGCCCGCGAGCTGTGCGTCTCACGTACTCAATTCCGAGTCGGAGGGATGCTGACGGCTGGGCAGCGTATGAGAACATCGAGATCGTGACCCGCTCGCACCCCGACGCGTTCCCCTCACCGCTGAGGCAGAAAGGCAAGACACAGACGAAGCTACATGATGCGAACGACGCGCTGCTAAAGGTCACGGAGAAGTGTCCGGAGTGCGGACACATGGAGGCGTTCTCGAAAGAAATGCAGGTGCGGGACTACTGTTGTTGGTGGGGTGTATGCTGAGCAATACCAACAGCTGCGGAGCGCAGACGAGGGATCAACCATCTTCTACACTGTGAGTCTGTTGACCTCCAGGTACACTCATACAGCGCTGACGGGGTCATGACGCAGTGTGTCAAATGCAAATATGGATGGCGCGTCAACAATTGAGCAGGCACTCCACACCGATGCGGAGGGGACACCAGGGGGGTGTATCGGATATGTCGGGAGATCTACAGGTATACACCGACGGTGCAGAAGAGCGCAACTACGCCATAGCCGCCGAGTATGCTGGCGAGAGCTGCAACCCCTGCCTCGCGCACGGGAATCTTGTCCTTTGGGAGCCTGCACGTAGTAGAATAGCAATGGATTTAGCGAACGCGTAAAGAACTGGAGAAAGCAGACATACGTGGAGAAGTAGAACGCGAGAACAAACGTGGTAGCGAGGAGGATGAAGGCGATGTAGGGCAGCAGGCCGACTGGGACGTAAGGGGCAAACGAGGGGAGGGTCTGGTGCCTCGCCTGTGGCAAGAGTGAGTTGAGGAGAAGGGAGAGTAGGGAATACGTACAGCAACAAGACTGTGGGCGGACATGGCAGGGGACAGGACGGGTGGCTGAGGCGGCGGCTGCGGGAGCCTTGACGTGCGTGGCAGGCAAACACGCGTCATCAAACCCATATCAACTGCCCCGCCGCCTCCTTCCCTCCTGGCCAGAAACCACCACCCTCCCCTCCCCCACCACAATCAAGGTAGTTTTCTCTCTCTCCTCTCGTCGTCCGGCTCTCATTTCTGTCCCCGTTTCCGTGTTGCTCGTCTGCGCCACGTCACCCTGTGCAGTAACGATGTCTGCCCAGAACCTCCAGCAGCACCCTGCCGTTCGGACGGCCCAGGACAAGGCCAACTACTACCTCCACCAGCTTGACAAGGAGGTCAGTCTCTGTGCTCGCTCGTGCTGTAGCTGTCTGACAATTTTGCGCGCACGCGACACGTAGCTGTCAAAATACTCGCTCTTCAACGTGTTCGAGCAGCGCACGCAGGTCCCCAAGAGCTATGCGTTCATCGGTGCCGTCGTCGTCCTCGCCATCTTCCACTCGATTAACGTCTCTGCCGCGCCCGTGTCGAACCTCATCGGCTGGGCTCTCCCTGCGTACTTCTCCCTGAAGGCGCTCGAGACCCCTGGTCACCAGGACGACATTCAGTGGTTGACGTACTGGGTTGTGTTTGGTTTCTTCAACTTCCTCGAGAGCGTCGCCCTGCGCGTTGTGCTGTACTACCTGCCGTGGTATTTCGCGTTCAAGAGCTTGTTCATCCTCTGGCTCCAGCTCCCTGCCTTCCATGTATGTCTTCATCCCTTGTATGACGTCATCATTGCTCACACTGTTCGTAGGGTGCTTCAAAGTTGTACGCAAGTCTCGTCAAGCCCGTCTTTGTCAACGTCCACCAGAAGACGAGCTCCATCACGACAACCACCACCGAGCCCGCTGCGGGCGCCGAGTGATCGTCCACCCTTCGTACATTTTCCATAGAGACCGCTTGCTATCCATTCTCCGTATGTCAAACGAAGCTTCTTCTCTTTGGCCACGCGTTGAGTTGCTGGTGCGAGGTGTTTGGCTATGGGACGTCCGTATCATATGTTGGTTGTCTATCTGACTGGTTACGAGTATTCACGATATCATGACCCGAACTCGTCTCCCGTGTGCCGGCTCCAACTCGGTAAGTCCTCCGGGGCAAGAAGATAACCGTCGTCGCACGGACTCTCTGGAGCGCTCTCGCCGTGGATAGCGAGCCGGAGGCTGTGCAAATCTGGAATTGATTAGACCCTATGGATGAGGAGGCCGCCGTGTTGCCCAGGGATAGGGTACACGTACACCAGAGATTGGGGGGATACTAACGCACCCTCCGTGCCATCAACCGCCGAGGCCTTGGATCGCCTGTGCAGCCGGGGCGCAGACAGTGACGAAGAAGGGCGAAATGCAGTGCGAGGAGTGAATGGATGGGCCATCACCGTCGTCAACTTTCGCCTCGAATATAACGCCCACATGCACCTCAATCATCCCCCATCCTCCCCTCTCCCTCTCCCATCTCTCCAACCCACGCGTCGCCGTAGCCATGTCCCTGTCCGACCACTCCGGCAAGGACGCGCCCTCTGGCAGCGGCCCTGTGCTCTACGAGCGACCGACCGGCCTCAAGGGTCTCTACTACCACCCTACCGGCCAGGTCATCTTCCTCGGGTTCGTCTGCTTCATGGGCCCCGGGCTCTTCAATGCCCTCAACGGTCTCGGTGGCGGCGGTCAGATCGACGCCACTGTGAGTGCGAATGCGAACACGGCCCTTTACGCGACCTTCGCCTTCACCGCGTTCTTTGCCGGGTGCGTCCCACGACTTCCTTCCCGTACACCGTCTCACTCCTTCCCAGCTCGATCAACAATGTCCTCGGTCCCCGCTTGACCCTCCTCATCGGAAGCTGCGGCTACTCACTCTACATTGGCTCCTACCTGTGCGCCCGCGCCTTCATTATATCCACCTCCGCTCATTGTCGTCCAGCGCCATCAACATCCACCCACATGCCAGTGCCTTCGTTATCGTCGCTGGCGCCATCCTTGGTGTCTGTGCCGGATTGCTCTGGACAGCCCAGGGCTCGCTTATGTTGGCGTATCCAACGGAGAACCAGAAAGGCCTATTCATTGGCATCTTCTGGTCCATCTTCAACCTCGGTGGCGTCGTAGGTGCTGCTGTCTCGCTCGGCCAAAACTTTCATTCCGAGGTGTGCATCTTGCTCTCGCGTCGTGCCTGACATGTGCTGAGTTTGCTTCCGCAAGGCCAATGCAGGTTAGTATCAATAGCTGGTACCTTTCTTGTGCTGATACTGTCTTGCAGTCGGCAATGGCACCTATGTGCGTGCAATCCAGGCATTCTATGCAGCTCGTTCTGACCTGCCTCTAGATTGGCTTTCTTATCCTCACGCTCATCGGCGTGGTCATCCCTCTCCTCATGGCTAGCCCGAAACAAATGATCCGCTCAGACGGCACTCGCGTCGTCACTCCCCGCCACCCCTCCTGGAAGTCCGAGTTCTACGGTCTCTGGATCACGCTTCGCACAGACCCATGGGTTGTCATGCTCTTCCCCATGTTCTTCGCATCCAACTGGTTCTACACATGGCGTACGTGAAATTATCGCACCTCCAGCTCCGGCTCACTTCTGTACCTAGAATTTAATGACTACAATCTGGCGCTATTCACCATCCGGGCCCGGGCGCTGAACAACCTCGTCTACTGGATGTCGCAGATCCTCGGCTCCATCAGTATCGGTTTCCTCCTCGACCAGGCCCGTCTCACGCGTCGGTTCCGCGCATTCGCGGGCTGGTGCGTGCTCTTCGCAATGGTGTTCGTCGTCCACATCTGGGCATACTTCTACCAAAAGTAAGTGGCCTCGGTACAGCGTGAATGTGTTGCGTGACCAACGCACTGTGCATCTAGGCAATACACGCGTGCGACGATCGCACAGGAGATTAGCGACAACGCCAAGCTGGACATATACGACAGGCCGTATATCGGCCGCGTTTTCCTGTACATCTGTTGCGGCATCCTCGATGCCATGTGGCAAACCACCGCATACTGGATCATGGGTGCGCTGTCCAATGACCCTGCGAAGCTCGCCAACTTGACTGGTTTCTGTAAGTATCGTTTTGTCGTTGCGCGGCGAATCGTTTACCCCCCTGAATAGACAAGTCACTGCAGTCGGCAGCAGCTTGCGGGGTCTGGCGTGCGGACGCTGTGAGCATTCCATATATGAATATCTTTATCTCCACATGGGCCCTGCTCGTGGGTGGCCTCGTCGCCACCCTGCCCATGATATACTTGCGGGTGAAAGACCATACTGAGGAACATGAGGAGATATCGACCATACTGTACGTTTCTGCATCAAAATATGGTCATGGGCTGATAGCTGATGCTTCTGCAGTGCTGACATGGACTCGACCCACCCCACTTCTCGAGCACCTGCAGAAAAGACGTTGTCAGCCTGACTTTATTGATTGTGCACCCCTCTGTTGCTGTTTGGAATCTTGTACTCATCACCATAATGACGCCGAACGCTCTTTGCGCAACGAACACATATAGGGACGTACTACATTAACTTGCTGTTGTACTCGTCGGGACCGCATCCTCTGCAGTGCTCAGTCTAGTAGGCTATTTTATACGCGAATGTGATGCTACAAGCGGTCTGCTTCGTCGATGTGGGAATCATGCAATAATGGTATACCGTACGCTGTACGTGCTTTGCGAGCTAATGAACATTGGAGTGCTTCTCCATCCGCTTCCTATCTGATACAGTCCGTGAGCCAGCGCGAGCTCAGAAGATCGTGGCAAGTGCTGCGTGATCGTCCGAGCCATCGAGCAACGCCTTCGTGTTCGGGCCATTCTTGCCAAAGGTGAACCCAACCCAGACGCCACGCGCGAAGGGCTCCTCCTTCTCCCTCACGCGGTCGACGTTGCGCTGCTTCTCGCGTACCTCCGCATACTTCGCCATGTCTTCAGCCGACGTGAAGTCATCGTAGTAGCCCGTGTCGATGTCGGAGTCGAGCGCAGGCACGAAGGGCGCCCTGATGCCGCGCAAGTCGTCCCAGGGCACGCCTTCGAAGAAGGGATGATCTGCCACTTGCGCAAGCGTGGAGTAGCGCACGCTGGCGTGAGCGATGAGTCTGGAAGGCAGAATCAGCATAGGATGGATAAGATGGAGAAAGCGTCGGGACATACCGCGTAACGGCGTCCCAGGCTACGTCGGTGAGGTTGAAGATGATGTCCTCTGGCTTGTCGTACTCCGGCCGACGAAGCACCTTCGTCCAGTTCTTGAGATTCGTCCACGTCTCCTCAGGCGTGCTTCCGCTGAAGGGCGGGAAACCAGACAAGAACTCGAACAGGATGCACCCTAACGACCAGTAGTCCACGGAGTAGGTGTAGGGCTTGCCCCGCAGGACCTCGGGAGCCATGTAATCGGGTGATCCAACGATCGAGTCGGCATAGCGTGGGTCTTGGTTACGAATAGAGCGGTAAATGGAACGCCGCTCCATGGTCGACCGATGGATGATCTGATTGTCTTTAACTTTGTCGAGCTGAGGGCGATCGTTTTCAATTGAGTAATTCTGAATGGACCCTGGGAAAGCTCACCTTCACTTTGAGCGATTCTATGCGCTGCGGGTTCAGTGCGCCAGTGGCGAGACCGAAGTCGGTCAACTTGACATGTCCTGTCCCATCCACAAGGAAATTCTGCAAGCAATCTGACTGTCAATGTGCCGAACCGCCTTGTGCTTATATGCTCACCTCCGGTTTCAGATCTCTATGGATGTATCCGAGCTTGTGTAGTTCATTCACTGCAGCAAACATCTCGCCGATGTAGAACCGGGCGTGTTCTTCTTTCAGAACACCGGAATTGTTGAGCAGCGTCCGGAAGTCGCCTCCTGGGACGTACTCCATCGCGAGATAGACATACGAGGGGTCCTGGAATGCGTAGAGCAATCGGACAAGCCAGGGTGTCTTGGTGGCGGTGAGGATATCTCTTTCTACGAGGACATGGCGGACCTGCTGGTCCGTGAGAATAGCACAGTGTAGATGTTTAATATCACGCACCTCATCCATCTTGAATAGAGTGCGCTTCCGCATCTTCTTGAGCGCACAGACCTCCCCCGAGTCTTGCTTCCTCGCTAAGAAGACCTCGCCATAGCCACCCTGCCCGACCTGCGCGATGATGTGGAATTGTTCGACTCTCAGCTTGGTACGTCGCTTTCGCAAAACGACGCGTTCCCTGCCGCAGTACGACTTGTATTCCTTGGCGTATTCGGCGGATGTGAGTTGCCTCGCCGCGGTGTCCTCGTCGAAATTCGATCGCCGCTCCTTTCGAGCAGACAGGTATCCGAGGAGTTGGAAGTAGTAGTCGAGGAAGACTTTGAAGAAATATGTCAGTATATGGCGATGCGACCTTGCCCCTCACTGGATGGCTAGTAGGCGATGCATGGCGAGCACACGAGTGGCAAATGGGGCACTCACAAAGTTGAGCTACTGTAGCCTTCCTTCGCACCTCTGGGCTCTCAATGAGTTCTCGTTCCCATACCTGGAAGCCGTTTTGTTTGAGGGTAGTCCCGGGTTTGGTTGTCTCCATTCGAACATCAGCATCGCCGAGGCCTTTTGTCGTCGCCATATGAATGTCATTTGCAGGAATCGTCAGCCCTTTCGCAGTATTCATATGGATGTCAGGGAGGCCACCGTATGTGTTGTCCCTCGGTATGCGTTGTGCCATAGTAATCGATGAAGCGTAAGGGCCTGCAAGAGGGGGGCACGATCTGAATCGGGGACCTCCTCTGGGCGGTTACAGAAAGCAAAGCTGCGGCAGGCGTATCGCGTAATCATGATCTCCGTGTAGGCCGGCGCTGAAGCCGCTGGATTCTGCGCGGTCGGGCGAGTGGAACCAGGACCCCCCAATGTACCCTCAGCAGACTAGATTGGAATCCGGACACGAGACACCCTCGTCGGCCGTTTAGGGTTGGTCGGAATCTGGACAAGTGAGGTCGCGGCGTAGGAAATGCTACACCACGGGAGGAGCCCAGAGATCGATTTGATGTTGGGGCCGACAGATACAGTATGACTATCCGGACTGGCGTCGATCCGAACCCAGTCCGACATGGATTCCATATATGGCTCATTAGTCAGATGCATGCACGAATCCATATGGATTTGACACGGTTGGGATACTCAATCAACCACGACGTCATCGACACTGTTGAACTTCTACCATTTCAGGTGTTATCTTATCAGGCTTGCCTGATATGGACTTACATTGTGTTTTGCAATGCTACATACCTTACTGTATGCTCACCTTCCTTTTTCGCTCTAATCTTATCTGCAGGACTCATTATCTCTCATCCTGACTCAGTAGATTAGACAATGGACCTCTGGGCCTCCGCTCCCTTGGCATATGATATTACCAGTAACCAGGAGTTCCGGCCTTCCGTCTTACTAACACTGACTCACATAGATTACAATGATGACTCATGATGACTCGACCATCACCTGATGGTCTCCCCACATGTATATATACTGGGCTTGGATGCCCTCTAATGTATTGTTCCTGACGAGCAGGCTACTTCTACGCAGTGTAGCGGGACACTAACTTACCTGGTTGGTTTGCTGTGAGGCTTGATGCACACAAAGTTGCTAGTGAGCGACTTGGGATTGAGCTATGCTACAGGGGTCCTTATATACATGTAGGAGACCGTATGACTAAGCTACTGTATAGTACCTGACTAATACCAATCGGCGAAGCATGTGAATCTATCTACATTGCATGTGATACTCCTGTGCCCCAGAGTGCTGGTGTGTGAACTTGGCTGCCTTATTAGGCACTCTCTATTGTTCAACACTCCCCCTTACTAAGTGCAGCGGCAGATGCGCACAAGCATTTATGGCACATTATGCAGCCAATTATATTGGACTCAGTCGTAGAACCGAAGTCCAAGCATTCCTCTGAATTTGAGGAATTTGACACGACCCAGGTTCTTAGTGAACAGATCTGCCGGATTTTCCTCTGTGCTTATGTAGAAGACTTCAACCTTCTTGTCTTCCACAAGCTCCCTCACATAGTGGTAGTGAATGTCAATGTGTTTAGACCGACACTCTGTGATGGGATTGGAGCTAATGAATATTGCTCCTTGGTTATCCGAGCAGATAGGCAGTGGTCCGAGTTTGTAGCCAATCTCCTCAAGGAGCATCTTTATCCATGCTACTTGTCGCGAGCAATCACTCAGCAACATATACTTGGCTTCAGTGGATGACAGAGCAACTGTCATCTGTCTTCTAGACAGCCAACTGAACACACTGTTCACGAACTTTAAAAAGTGTCCAGACCTTGACTTCCTGGCCTCTGGGCTGTCTGCCCAATCAGAGTCAGTGCACGCCAATAATCCATTGCCACTCTGTCCTTCATAGACTAGTGCATAGGATTTGGTACCAATTAAATAGCGGCAGATATACAGCACTCTGTTCAAATGGTCCTGTGATGGATTTGCTGCAAATTGTGCAAGTAATGTCACGGCGTAGCAAATGTCAGGTCTAGTCCCGAGCATAAGGTATAGCAAGGAACCAATGACAGTCTGGTACTTGCTTCGAAGTGCTGGGTCAACTGTGCCAGTATTGGCAACAGGCTTGTATCCCGCGGGGAGTGGAGTTGGCACAGATTTAGCGTTCTGCATGCTACAGCGCTGCAGTACTTTCTCAAGGTAGGTGCATTGATCCAAATGGATTTCGCAGCCTTTCTGAGTTATGTGCATGTGCAGGAACTCCTTGATGTTGCCTAAGTCGCGACACTCCCACTTCTTCATGAAGCAGTCCTTAAGTGCAAGGACTAGGGCCTTGTCTTTGCCACAAAATATGGCATCATCTACATAAACAATGATCAGCACGAAGCGACCATCTTTTGTCTTGTAGACGAATATTCCAGCATCAGATACAAGGCACATACAGCCAAGTTCCTTTAGGGACTCATTGAGGGTGCACCACCACACAAGCCCTGCCTGCTTAAGTCCATAGAGAGCACAAAGTAACTGGAGTACTTTGCTCTCTTGGCCTGGTACTGCAAAGCCTTCTGGCTGCTCCATATATATTTCCTTGTCAAGCTTGCCGTAGAGATAGGCATTACGGACATCAAGTCCAGAGATGTGCATATCCTCAAGCACAGCTAAGGCGAGGATTAGGCATACAGTCTCAAAGCATACAATGGGAGAGAAGACTTGATCATAGTCAAGGCCTTCAATCTGGGAGTAACCCTTGGCGACCAATCTGGCCTTTTTATGACCATCAGTTTTGACGTTGAATACCCAGCGGTTTTTGGTGACTTTACACCCTTTAGGGCAATCAACCAGTTTGTAGACATTGTGTTTGTGAAGTGCCTCAAGTTCTTTGCAACACACTGTCATCCACTCCTCAAGCTCTTTTTTGGGTAGCTTTAGTATATCACAGAATGACCATTCTCTTGGGCTGGTCCCGTCTGGTAGATCGTTGTCGAGGGTGGGTAGCGCTTTTGCAAGCAGCAGCTCAACTAACTGAACTCCCCCTTCCCGGCATAATTCTGCCAGTAGTAACTCAGTGCGTTGCACTTCATCCTCATCAGATGGGGCGGACTCGACAGGTTCGTCGCACGGAGGAGGATTTGGCACAGAACTAGGTCCGGGAACCTGTTGTGTTTGCTGCCTTGATGGTCCGGCTTTGGTCTGGGAGCTACCCGTGTCCTCACCAACCATCTCTTTCCATCTCCCCTGTTTTTCGATGTCCTTTATTATGTCTTGGGGCTTCCACTGCTCACCATAGACATTACCTCTACGAGTTACTGGTTTCTGCTCCCTTGCTGCATGTCACGGCTCCACAGGGGGCGCAGGGTGTTCAACCGGTGCAGGGAGTGGCGGTACTTGGTCCTCGGGCACATTTTGCTGCTCCTGTTCATTGTCATGAACATGACCGTTTCCCCTTTTAGGAAGTTGGTGTTTTGGATGATCATCGTCGTCATCCTCATCTACCTGAGGTGTGGGTTGTGGCTGATCTGCTGGGATCATTTCTTCTCAAGGTGGCCAAACTCGAGTTGTGCCTTGACGATTTGTCAGAGGACACTTAGGAAACATTGTTTCATCAAACATCGCTGTGGATGATCTGAACAAAACATTATCTGGTGCTCTCATGAAGAGCCATCTGCCAGCGCGCTCCGTAGAGCCATCTCCCCCAAGGTAAATCATCACGTCCGATTTGGGCGATAAACCATTTTTTCTAATGTCCTTGGGTATGAAGAGGTACACACTGCAGCCAAAAACGCGTAGGTGCGCCACAGATGGTGGTTCACCATGTATTAATTTGTAGGGGGTAAGCCAATTAAGGCAACAAATTGGTGTCCTGTTGTAAACATGGACAGCATGGTCCACGGCGAATTCCCACCAGGATGGAGGTAGACAAGCATCATGGCGCATTGCCTCTGCTTTGTCCATGAGCATTCTGTTGAAGCACTCAGCTCTGCCATTCTCCTGAGGAGTGTGTGGCAAGCTCTGAAGGATCTCTATGCCATTATCCTTGAGGAGGTTCTTGAATGCATCAGAGATGTATTCTCCCCCTGCATCTGACATCCACTTTTGCACTGTTTTTCCATATTTAGTTTTTACCATGGCGAGGAATTGCCTTGTGGCTGTAATCACTGCAGATTTTTTGCGCAGATTTACAGTCCACACGTGCGATGTGGCGTCATCATAGTACAGTATGTAGTACTTGTACTTGTGATAGGAATCGACTGGGAAGGATTTTAAGTCTGAGTGAATGATTTCAAACGGTTCCTTAGCCCGGTACTTGGATGGCGGGAATGACTTAGAGTGCATTTTCCCTTTTGCACATCCTTGGCATATTGGTGAGTCCTTAGGAATCTCCACCTTTCTGGGAAAACCAGATGTATGCTCCTTCGCCTTTGCAAGCACGTCCTTTGAAGGGTGCGCAAAATGGCGATGCATAGTCGAATAGTCGACTTCATTTACATTCAGATAAATATTCTGGACATTTTTACCCAATTCAGCCACAAGGGTAAATGTGGTAGAGTCCGGGTGCTGCGGTGTAAACCTAAACAAAGGCTTCTGCACTCCTGGCTCATACAGACTGATATGCTGTGCTGTTGCGCGCAAGTCTAGTCCGTCTTGGAGGAATATCCCTAATGATAAGAGATGAACTGAGCAATTCTCCATATAGTAGACGGGGTATAGGCACATTTGCAGCCATTGTTCGTCAATTTGGTAGTTAAGGAACACAGTTCCTTTTGCAATAATGTTGCCTACTGCTCCTGCCTGTGCCATTTGGGCATGAATTGGAGTTTGGAGATACTCAAATTCTGAGAAGTCTCTTATATCATTTGTAATGTGCAATGATGCACCTGAGTCCAGTAGCCACTCATTTGCTGAAAAGCGACTTTTCCCTTTTCCCTTACAATGTGAGCATGCAGCATAATCATGCGAATGAATACATTGTACATTTCTTAAGCTGCTACTAAGTACATTTACTAATGTCCGAGCGCCGTTGCACAAGTTAGAAGCGGCTGTAAAAGTGCTATTAGTTACTTGCTCAGGGTTAGGAAACTGAGTGATGTACTCATTTCCCCAGTTGTCATAGCCATCATATGGCTCCATACAGCGAAGCTCTCCCATTAATAGGTTATGGAAACTGTGGTCAACTATAGGGGGTTCAAGGCCAGTGGCCTGTGCGATGATGCCGTTTAGCTCAGCATCATGGTCATCAATGTCCTCTGGGTTGGATGCCCAGACTATGGACTTCTCCTCGGCATCGCGGAAGTCATCATCCTCGCTGATGTATTTGTTGTTCATGACCTCGTCGATGCGATCGGCCATGTCGTTGTCACTGTGCTTGCTGTGCTTTGAGGCATGTGATTCGGTGTCCAAGGGGACTTTGTCGATGTGGGCCATGCTCATGACTTCCTTCAACATTCGGATAGTCTCTGGTGTCCCGAAGACGTCGAGATCCTTGGCGAGCTGGAGGGCTTGCCCGAGCCAGTCATCGTGAGCGTGCTTCTTGCCCTTGTTAGGGGCAGGCGCTGCGACCTTCCGAGCCCTGCTTGTTGAACTTGGATTCAATCCGAGTTCCAATGCTCTTTCATGTCCTGTACCCTCGCATTTTAATTCGGTGTGTTCGCTCTTTTACACAACGGTCTATTACACAGTACTCTACTCACCCTATCATTTTCGTGCCATTCTGAATTCTTTTAATTCTGCCTCTGATGGGAGTTGAACCCTCGGCTTTCCGCTCCTTTTGATGATTTTCACTCTGGTGGCTGTGATACTGTACAGGTGGCTTCGTCTTACGTAACACACGCTGTAGACAGCGCACCGAGTCGTCCTCGAAGTCATCAGACTTCTGAGAGCTCGACTTAGGTGTGTTTTGCCCTGTTCTAATATTATCAGACTTCTGAGAGATCGACTTAGGCCTTTGTGACCGCTCTGAGGTGTGCTGCAGCCAATACTGCTGCCCAAAGGCACTAACTTGACAATGGTGCTGGTTGTCGGGGTGGGGATTGACACCGTGTTGGCGATGTGCATGTCTGCAACTTTGTCATGGTTGTGCTTGTGTGGCTTACCACGGCCCTTGCCGGCATGCTTTCCCTGAGGGGTGAAGCCCTTGGCCTTCCCCTTGCCCTTGTCATCCCCATCCTTCTTACCCGCACTGCTGCTGCCACTAGGGCACTGCTGCTGCGAGAAGGATGGATTGCCCTTCTTCTGCTTTATGGCAGAGATCTTCTGGGCCAATGACTTCCCCTTGTTTTTTGACTGCTCCCAGGAAGCAACTAGTGCTTCCTGCGCCATCACCACCATGAGCTCTTTGAGCCCATGTTGCCCAAGGACGAATTGAATCGTTGCATCATAGTGCGGTGGTGCAGCTCCAAGGACAATAAGTGTCCTTAATGCAGCAGGTAGTGCGATACCTGCTCCATTGAGCTCATCAATGTTGCCCTGGATCTTTGAGATCACAGGTCTGGGGTGCTCATTTGCAGGGATGTGAATTTTGATAGCTGCCTTAAAGAAGCTAAAAGCTCCCATGGCGCTGGTGCCTCTGTAGAGGTTGGCAAGTGTGTCCCAGAGGGTCTTACCGGAGTTCTTGTCCTTGACGGCCCGTGAGACCTCAGCACTTAAGCACAATCGAATGCTGCCCATGGCCTTGGCCTGCATCTGGTGCCATTCAATGATGTCGGCCCGGTTCTTGCCGTCTGCAGCCAATGATGGCTCTTCGATGCTGTCAGGGAGGTCGATGATGAGCCAGACCCCCTGCTGCTGAAGGTAGGCCTTCATCAGCTCCACCCAGCGGCGGTAGTTCGAGCTGTCAAGGATGGGAATGAGGTTCTGGAGGCTGTTCGACATTTTGTTGGTGGTGGTGGTGATAGAGCGGTTTGTTGATATGGTTCTGAGAACACATTATCAGTACTCTGATCAAATGTATGCAGTCGAAATGGCGCTTGCACCACACTGGACTCAGTGTTTGGGATAGCGATGGCGAAGCCGTGCTCGACCTGCAGCCATATAGGTGCAATGGTCTTGACCCGCAGCCATATAGGTGCAATGGTCTTGACCCGCAGCCATATAGGTGCAGAGTCTCCTCCTGACGTCAAAGCCCCTAAGGGTGACATTCAGGTAAGCCAGTCTAGCCCGCAGCGGATGCAGCCTCGAGGGTGCAGTACCGCGCAGTGACCAGGGCTCATAACCTGATGAGCAGGCTATTTCTATGCAGTGTAGCGGGATGCTAACTTACCTGGTTGGGTTGTTGTGAGGCTTGATGCACACAAAGTTGCTATTGAGCAACTTGGGATTGAGCTATGCTACAGGGGTCCTTATATACATGTAGGAGACCGTATGACTAAGCTACTGTATAGTACCTGACTAATACCAATCCTGATGCATGTGAATCTATCTACATTGCATGTGATACTCCTGTGACCCTGAGTGCCGGTGTGTGAACTCGGCTGCCTTATTAGGTGCCCTCCATTGTTCAACAGATTCTATGTCTGTATGACAATGACAGACCGGACATGCTGTTATATTCTGAACAGGCTGCATGATACTGTGTGACCAATGTAATATGTCTACTTCCTATGTATACAAACAAGGCATCACATGAATGCAAACATGGCACCACACTCTCACAGTTGAAAGTAGTATGCGCCGCTGCTGCTCTCGTCATTGTTGCCACCGCTCTCGTCATTGTTGTCACCGCTCTTGTTGTTGTCACCGCTAACCCCACTCTTGTTTTTGCTGCCGCTGCCCCTGGTCTCGTCGCTGCCACTGCCCCTGGTCTTGTTGTTGCTGCCGCCACTGCTCTTGTTGTTGCTGCCGCCACTGCTCTTGTTGTTGCTGCCGCCACTGCTCTTGTTGTTGCTGCTGCCCCTGCTCTCGTTGCCACTGCCGCTGCCCCTCCTCTCATCGTCACTGCTGCCACCGCTCTCGTCACCACCGCTGCTCTCATCGTCGCTGCCACTGCCACCGCTCTCATCATTCATGCCTTCATTCCTCACCGAAACTGTCCCTCCTTACACCAACATGGCAGAGCTGATAAGCATGCCTCCCCAGCACTACTCAAGAATATGTGGAGATCAGGTATGATCCCCACATATCTGCACCTCAAGTGGCTGTCCTCCGAGGACTGCAGGACCTAGGCAGGTCATTAGTGAGTGACTCAGTCTAGCTATTAGACATGATGACTTACCTGTGTAGGTCGTTGTCCTGTGCCCCACTATGACATCTGGGGAGCTTGAGGATCTGCGGCCATGGAGAGAAGTATCGCTGCACAGCGAAAGCAAGTGAGTACTCATTATCTTTTACCTACACAGTGCCAACGTACCTAGCAGGCAGCTACGAGCATGCTTGCTCACCACATGAGACGGGTGACCTTTCAGTCACCCAAGGTCCAAGTCCTTTGTTCCAGAGACCCTGCAACCATGCTCCAGTTGCTTGATGTCACCACCACGGCGCTGCGACACAATCACCCTCCAGCTGGCGACACCACCGATGGGCGAGGATGCGACACTGCTGCCATTCGCGAGGACACACCGCCACCATTGCGCGAGGACACACCGCTGTCATTGCACGAGGACACACCACTGTCGTTGCGCGAGGACATGCTGCTGCTGTTGCGCGAGGACACGCCGCCATTGTTGCACATGACGCCACCATTGCATGAGGACGCAGCACCGCACACTGAGAGTCCTAGCACCCAAAATTTAGTGGTGAGTTCTCATGTCTTCATAACAAATTTGTTACTTACCTTCGCTCAGGCATTGATATGGGTGCTGCATGGCTTTAGAACACCAAACTTCCTCACCCTGGTTGAGCACTCTTCACCGGGTGAGGCTATAGGCACACCACAGCTGGTGGTGAGTGTTGGGCTTGGTATGTGATATCCCCTGACTCACCTTATGGGCTAGGACTATCTGCGAGCCGCTTTTGGCTACCGTACACTAGACTTCATGGACGAGGAGTGATTCCAGAACCTGTAGTATATTTCTTGTACTTAGCCTTGCATTGTGAAAACTGTTGTAATATATGATTAGCGAGGTCTCTGTCTATTAGTTTGACTTACCAAGCTCGTAGTCGCACCCTTCAAAATGGTGCATAATGATTGTCATACCCCACAATGTCATCCACTTCCCCATCCTCAGGCCCAAGATCACCATCCTCATCTGATCCCCACTCCTCCTGCTCGTCCTCCATGTCCTCGTCCATATCAGAATGATCCTCCACATTGCACATCACGTTAACTTCATCTGTATCTTTGAGTGCTTCATCAGCATAGACTTGGTCAGATAGTGAGATATTCATTGAGGGTGGTTCATCATTGTCTTCATCATTTTCCCGTTCTTCTTCAAACATAGCAACATGAGCCGCTTTGCATCTGGAGGAGATGGTGCCCCCCCAGCAGGTATTGCATAACCATGTCCCGGTCTACGAACCTGTGGCAATGAATACAATCAGTACGATACAGTGTGAGAGAGCAGTGAACAGTACTTACATTCCAATGTAATAATACATGTAATCCATGTCTTGTTCATCTGGGTGCCGCGCGCACACTGAGGGAGGCAGCAAATCGCATATCTGTCCATGAGCATACGCCGAAATGATGTGGGATGCGCGGAGGACAGATGCCGGGTTGACGAAACCGAAGGCATAAGGGTCGTCATCGGGGACAAATCCAACGCGGTGGAGTCGGCAAGCCTCAAACCTGCTAGGTGCAGTGAGGTCGAGCCCATACCAGCGCACCCAGAGTACATCTAGTTTCTCGTGCTTGTCTTGTATGTTTGAGTATGACAAATGTAGGCAGGCATGGACATGGAATATTGACAAAACACAAGCATACCAGAACAGGTGCTGACTGGCACCCTCGTCATCTTCATGTGCAAGAAGCATAATGTTAGGGTAGGCCCTTGGGTTGATGGAGTCTTGACCGCACCACATGTTGTACATCGTATAGTTCACTTGCATTACCTTGTGCATGTACAAACGATCCTTGTCGATGCTGAGCCGGCTATCATCAATGGCGGATGAGCCATCTTCATCCCCATTGTATTCTTGTCCGAGCATACGTGCCAGAAGGTGGTCTCTGAGGTGAGGGAGGAAGTTCTGTGACAATATATCAGAACAATATTGTTGATTACACAATAACTTACATTTGTAGCAGGGTCATCACAATGCTCTTGCAACCACTGAGGAATGGTCACCGGGAAGTGTTGTGAGTCTGAAATCTGATAGTGAGCCTCCAGGGCTGCAGGAGGCAGCTCGTCAATCAGAGAAGGATAGTGTTGCTCCCCATTGCTCGCCAGAGTGATCAATGGCGGCTGCTGCAGGTAGGTTTTGTGGAATGTGTGAGGAATCATGAGCGGGAACTTGATGTGCATGGTTGAATTTCTTTCTGATCTTGGAGAGTATCCGCATACATCGCTGCAGCTTCCCAACTTGTATCGTAAAGTTGGTGCAAGGATAAAACTTCTTGAGGCATCGATGCTCGAGTTCTCCCTACAAACAACATGATCAGTAAGAGAAGCAGTGGTTATGTTGGCAACATACTGCCTGAGAAGAGGTAACATCCATGATCCCATAGGTGTGGATAGAATCGGGGTAATCACCAAATGCATGGTACTTGATCATTGACAATTCAAACTTGACGAGCTGTGTGCCTGAAGCCAACCTCGGAGCTGGTTTCCCTTTATCCTTTCTCTTCGTGGGCTTTTCCTGTTAGCTTTGGCAGCTGCTGCAGTCTCACGGTGACCTCGCGCTGCTGACTCACAAGGGAGTTCCTTCATCTTGTATGCTGCACAGGTAACTGTTTCGAACTTGCGCATGGCCAAGCCTAGCTTGATAACAGATTCATCAAATAACTTGAGTGTGCGGTCTGTGTGGATGCACATTTTAGCAAATGCATGGAATTCAGCGAGCGAGAAAAGCATGTCGAGGACGATGTCATTGTGGGGGGCGGGAAGGAAGGACTCCATAACTGGCATTATGTTGAACTTGGATTCAATCCGAGTTCCAATGCTCTTTCATGTCCTGTACCCTCGCATTTTAATTCGGTGTGTTCGCTCTTTTACACAACGGTCTATTACACAGTACTCTACTCACCCTATCATTTTCGTGCCATTCTGAATTCTTTTAATTCTGCCTCTGATGGGAGTTGAACCCTCGGCTTTCCGCTCCTTTTGATGATTTTCACTCTGGTGGCTGTGATACTGTACAGGTGGCTTCGTCTTACGTAACACACGCTGTAGACAGCGCACCGAGTCGTCCTCGAAGTCATCAGACTTCTGAGAGTTCGACTTAGGTGTGTTTTAGCCTGTCCTCGAAGTCATCAGACTTCTGAGAGCTCGACTTAGGCCTTTGTGACCGCTCTGAGGTGTGCTGCAGCCAATAGGTTATGAGCCCTGCGCTCTGACAGCCTCAAGACGTCCATATCCGCCTGTCCAACCGCTCTCAAGGCCCATCCAGGTGTCCCCCTTCACTCTGCCAACCCCATCCTTTCTCTGCTTAATATCTCATCGCTTCCTGCACCGTTTTCTACCGCTCTGCCACTGCGCGACTCGTCACATCATGGCGCCCGCTCCAGCCGCGTTCCCAAAGCTCAGCAACCGCAACTATCAGCAATGGCGACTCGACATGGAGGCCAGGCTTCGCACTGTCGCTGCCCTGCGCATTGTGAAGGGCCAGGAGTCAAGGCCCTCGTTCGCCGAGCCCCTGGACGCTGGAGAACGTCGAGACCTGCGCGATTTCGAGAACAGGAGGGATCTGGCAGCTGGGGAGATCTGGGGATGTGTGGAGAGGGAGCAGCAGACGCATCTGGAGGCGATCCGAGACGATCCTGAGGCGATGTGGGTGAAGCTGGAGTCTGTGCACATGCAGAAACGACCTGGTACGCGTTTTAACACCTACAACGCCCTCCTGAGTCTCTCCAAGCTCGAAGACGAGTCCCTTTCCTCCCTTTCGACGCGAGCATCGCAGCTCAAGTCCGATATGAAAGCCCTTCGACCTGACAACTTCGACATCGCCAAGCTCGACGACGAACTCGTCCTCATGGCCCTCATCCGCGCCCTTCCGTCAGAATACGCCTCTCTTCGTCAGACCCTTCTCCTGGACGACTCCCTCACGCTTGAGAAGCTCCAGGACACGTTTGTTGCGCTCAAAAACCAGCCTGGTGTTGAACTTGGATTCAATCCGAGTTCCAATGCTCTTTCATGTCCTGTAGCCTCGCATTTTAATTCGGTGTGTTCGCTCTTTTACACAACGGTCTATTACACAGTACTCTACTCACCCTATCATTTTCGTACCATTCTGAATTCTTTTAATTCTGCCTTTGATGGGAGTTGAACCCTCGGCTTTCCGCTCCTTTTGATGATTTTCACTCTGGTGGCTGTGATACTGTACAGGTGGCTTCGTCTTACGTAACGCACACTGTAGACAGTGCACCGAGTCGTCCTCGAAGTCATCAGACTTCTGAGAGTTCGACTTAGGTGTGTTTTAGCCTGTTCTAATATTATCAGACTTCTGAGAGCTCGACTTAGGCCTTTGTGACCGCTCTGAGGTGTGCTGCAGCCAATACCTGGTGCGTTCTCAACAACGCCTGTCCTCTCCCAGGTCGCTGCCGCCATCATCTGCGCTTTCTGCGGTCGCTCTGGCCACTCTGAGGAGCAGTGCTTCACCAAGCGCGATGCCAGTGTCAAGGCGAAGGAGAGAGCATCGCAGCGCACACAGTTTCGCTCTGGAAAGGGGAAACTCAGGGAGCAGGCAAAGGAGGCGTCGCAGGAGACCCAGGAGTCCGCTGGAGCCGCCACTGTGAGTGCTGGTTGTGCCTCTGCCCTCCTTTCTTCGTCGGATCGCGCCTCTTGGCTCTCTACACCGGCAGCAGCTAACTGGAACACCGACACAGGTGCTTCTGCACACATGACCCCTCACCGCCACTGGTTTCGCTCCTACTCGCCCCATTCCATCCCCATTCGCCTCGCCAACTCGCACATCGTCTACTCGGCTGGGCTAGGGTCTGTAGTCTTTCAACCTGCGGAGAGGGACGGAGTTTTACCACCTGCTGTTGTACTGCACGACGTCCTGCATGTTCCTGCGCTTGCCAGCAATTTATTGTCCGTTTTCCACCTCACACGCGAGAAGGGCTACACCGTCGAGCTGCAGGCTGCGAATGCGTTCTTCTACCAGGCCTGCGAGCTGCGCTTCGAGGCGCGAGTCAACGAGCACAATGTCGGCTATCTGCTAGGCCAGACTGTGTCTCAGACGAAGAATGCATCATCCGCTTCGACGACCTGCGATCTGGACCTTGCGCTTTGGCACCAGCGCTGCTCACACGTCAACCTCGACGACCTCCGCTTGGCGCACTCAAAGGACCTCGTCTCCGGCCTCACCATCCGCTCGAAGCGCACACCTGACCCCATCTGCGAGCCGTGCTTAGCTGGCAAGCTGCATCGACACTCTATCCCTCGTTTTGCGTCCAGAAAGTTCATCCGCATCGCCCTGGTTCACACCGACCTCAAGGGCCCGCTCCCTACGCCTACACCGGAGGGGCATGTCTACTGGATGACCTTCATCTGCGATGCTTCGAGATTCTGGGTGGTTGCCTTCCTGAAGCGCAAGAGCGACGCTTTCTCTGCCTTCCAGGCCTTCAAGGCGTACGCTGAGAACGCGCTGGGACTTGTCCTGAAGGCTACACGCGACGACAAGGGTGGGGAGTACATGGGCAAGCAGTTTGTCGATTTTTGCGCGCAGCATGGCATCCAGCGTCAGCACACTGAGCCAGATGAACCGCACCAGAACGGCGTCGCAGAACGAGCAAACAGGACGATTGCTGAGGGTGGGACTGCTCTCCTTGTTCAGTCGAAGCTCCCTCCGTCGTTTTGGGGCCACGCCGTCTCTACCTTCGTCCACCGCATGCCCACATCGTCCCTGCAAGGTGCTGTACCCTGGACTGCCTGGAAAGGCGATGGGCGCAAGCCAGATGTGTCCTACTTCCGCGCTTTTGGCTGTCTTGCCTATGTCTTGGTGCGCAAGAAGGATCGCAAGGCGATGCAACCACACACCAGGAAGTGTCTCTTTGTCGGCTATCCTGAGGGCACCAAGGCCTGGCGATTCTGGGACCCTGCTGCGAAGAAATTCGTCATTTCGTCGCATGCTGTCTTTGATGAGCGCTGTTTTCCTGGCAACTCGCCCTTCATCAATGTCTTCGGCCTTCCCCTCGACCAGATCGATGTCCCAGGCTCCGCTGACGACGATAGCGAGCACGCTGAAGACGTCCCTGATGCGCCAGAGCTGCATGATCAGGGGGGAGACGACTCTGATGATCCTGCACCTCCTGCACCTCCGCCTCAGAATGCACGCGAAAATTCCCCTGATCGTCCAGCACATCCGAGCAGTCCTCCTGCACCTCCACCGCCTGCGCCAGGTCCGCCGCGTCCAGCAGCCCGCCGTCAGATGGCAAACTACGACGGATATAGGCCCTATCCTGCGCCTTCGCGTCGACTCCCAGCTCGCTCTACGCGTTTTCAAGGCTCCCTGAACAACGACGACCTGCAGCGGCGAAATCTCTTGCCCCAGCGATTCAGAGTCGACTCTACATCTCCTGCCTCGACGCCTGAGCCAGACCAGCGCAATTCTCCATCGCCTGATCCTCTCATCGATGCGCCGCTATCCCCACCTGCTGCTGCACCTGCTCCGCTTCCAGAGCCTGTTTCTCCACCCTCTCCTACCTCGAGCGACGACGAGCTTGACCTTCTTCGTGGTGACGCCCTCGAGTGCAGTCTGGAAGCGATGATAGCAGGCATTGAGCACGTCTATGAGCACGAGGATATCCTTACCTACGACGACGCTCTAGCCTATGCCTTCGCTTCAGCAGCTCAGCACGCACTCAAGGCGGAGCACGGCCACTCTGGCGAGCCCAAGACCCTTGCAGACGCGATGAAGCGACCGCCAGAGGAGCGAAAGAAGTGGCTCAAAGCTGCTCAGGACGAAGTTAAGTCTCTCGTCGAAAATGGGACGTTTGAGCTCGTTCAGCTGCCTCCAGGACGCAAGGCCATCGGTTCTCGCTGGGTCTTCCGTGTCAAGCGCAATGCAGATGGCTCTATCGAACGCTACAAAGGTCGCCTTGTCGCCAAGGGCTTCTCTCAGCGTCCAGGCTTCGACTACAACGAGACCTTCGCTCCTACACCAAAGTGGGCGTCGATTCGAGCCATTCTTGCGCTTGCAGCCCTCGAGGATCTCGAGCTCGAGTCTGTGGACATCTCTTCGGCTTATCTGAACGGCGAGCTGAAGGAGGAGGTGTACATGCAGCAGCCAGAGGGCTTTGAGCAGAAAACTCCGGACTGGGTGTGGCGTCTTCTGAAGGCCCTCTATGGTCTCAAGCAGGCTGGACGCTGTTGGCACGAAAAGCTGCACGAGGTTCTGACAAAGCTGGGATTTTCGCGACTCATTTGTGAGCACAGTGTCTGGGTCTACCTTCGAGATGGAGCGCGCATCATCATTCCTGTCTTTGTCGACGACATCACCATTGCAGCGAAATCCAAGGACGCCATTCAGCGTGTCAAAGACGACCTGCGCGCGCACTTTAAGCTCAGAGACCTCGGCCCCACGTCTTGGCTCCTAGGAGTCAAGATAGAGCGCGATAGGGCGAAGCGTTCGCTTTCGATTTCGCAGCAGCAGTATGCTCTCGACATCCTGGAGCGCTATGGCTTCGCAAACTGCGACCCTGTGGGCACGCCAATGGAGCCTGGCCTTCGTCTCAGCACAGACATGACTCCCAAGACGTCGTCCGAGGTCAGGGAGATGCAGAACATCCCATATGACCAGGCTGTAGGTTCACTCTTCTACCTTGCTGTTGCAACTCGTCCAGACATTGCACGCACTGTGGGCAACCTGGCGCGTTTTACAAAGAACCCTGGCATGGCGCACTGGAAGGCGGTCAAGCACCTCTTTCGGTACATCAAGGGCACCCTGGACTACAAGCTCACTTACTCCCCTTCATCCGACTCCGAGCTTTTCGCCTCCTACACTGACGCTGACCATGCTGGCTGCCCTGACACTGGTCGATCCACCTCTGGATACGTCATTAAGATGGGCACAGGTGCGATTTCTTGGTCGAGTCGTCTTCAGACGATTGTGGCACTGTCTACAACGGAGGCAGAGTTCGTTGCAGCTGTCTCTGCCGGCCAGGAGATCCTCTGGCTTCGCAACTTCCTCACAGAACTCGGCTTCGATGTCTCCCTCGCCTCCAAGCTTCGCATTGACAATCTCTCTGCGCTTTCTGTTGCGAAAAATCCCGAGCACCATGGACGCATGAAGCACCTCGACTTGCGCTTCTACTGGCTCAGGGATGAAGTAGCCAAAGGCCGGATTGAGGTTGTACACCTTCGCACTTCGGACATGCCTGCTGACATCCTCACCAAGTCGCTGGCTAAGCCGAAGGTGCTGGAGATGGTGAAGATGCTCGGACTGGGGACTTGACAGATCAGGGGGGAGTGTTGAACTTGGATTCAATCCGAGTTCCAATGCTCTTTCATGTCCTGTACCCTCGCATTTTAATTCGGTGTGTTCGCTCTTTTACACAACGGTCTATTACACACTACTCTACACACCCTATCATTTTCGTGCCGTTCTGAATTCTTTTAATTCTGCCTCTGATGGGAGTTGAACCCTCAGCTTTCCGCTCCTTTTGATGATTTTCACTCTGGTGGCTGTGATACTGTACAGGTGGCTTCGTCTTACGTAACACACGCTGTAGACAGCGCACCGAGTCGTCCTCGAAGTCACCAGACTTCTGAGAGTTCGACTTAGGTGTGTTTTGCCCTGTTCTAATATTACCAGACTTCTGAGAGTTCGACTTAGGCCTTTGTGACCGCTCTGAGGTGTGCTGCAGCCAATAGAACGGCGTCGCAGAACGAGCAAACAGGACGATTGCTGAGGGTGGGACTGCTCTCCTTGTTCAGTCGAAGCTCCCTCCGTCGTTTTGGGGCCACGCCGTCTCTACCTTTGTCCACACGCGAAACCGCATGCCCACATCGTCCCTGCAAGGTGCTGTACCCTGGACTGCCTGGAAAGGCGATGGGCGCAAGCCAGATGTGTCCTACTTCCGCGCTTTTGGCTGTCTTGCCTATGTCTATTGGCTGCAGCACACCTCAGAGCGGTCACAAAGGCCTAAGTCGAGCTCTCAGAAGTCTGATAATATTAGAACAGGCTAAAACACACCTAAGTCGAACTCTCAGAAGTCTGATGACTTCGAGGACGACTCGGTGCGCTGTCTACAGCGTGTGTTACGTAAGACGAAGCCACCTGTACAGTATCACAGCCACCAGAGTGAAAATCATCAAAAGGAGCGGAAAGCCGAGGGTTCAACTCCCATCAGAGGCAGAATTAAAAGAATTCAGAATGGTACGAAAATGATAGGGTGAGTAGAGTACTGTGTAATAGACCGTTGTGTAAAAGAGCGAACACACCGAATTAAAATGCGAGGCTCCAGGACATGAAAGAGCATTGGAACTCGGATTGAATCCAAGTTCAACACTCCCCCCTGATCTGTCAAGTCCCCAGTCCGAGCATCTTCACCATCTCCAGCACCTTCGGCTTAGCCAGCGACTTGGTGAGGATGTCAGCAGGCATGTCCGAAGTGCGAAGGTGTACAACCTCAATCCGGCCTTTGGCTACTTCATCCCTGAGCCAGTAGAAGCGCAAGTCGAGGTGCTTCATGCGCCCATGGTGCTCGGGATTTTTCGCAACTGAAAGCGCAGAGAGGTTGTCAATGCGAAGCTTGGAGGCGAAGGAGACATCGAAGCCGAGCTCTGTGAGGAAATTGCGAAGCCAGAGGATCTCCTGGCCGGCAGAGACTGCTGCAACGAACTCTGCCTCCGTTGTAGACAGTGCCACAATCGTCTGAAGACGACTCGACCAAGAAATCGCACCTGTGCCCATCTTAATGACGTATCCAGAGGTGGATCGACCAGTGTCAGGGCAGCCAGCATGGTCAGCGTCAGTGTAGGAGGCGAAAAGCTCGGAGTCGGATGAAGGGGAGTAAGTGAGCTTGTAGTCCAGGGTGCCCTTGATGTACCGAAAGAGGTGCTTGACCGCCTTCCAGTGCGCCATGCCAGGGTTCTTTGTAAAACGCGCCAGGTTGCCCACAGTGCGTGCAATGTCTGGACGAGTTGCAACAGCAAGGTAGAAGAGTGAACCTACAGCCTGGTCATATGGGATGTTCTGCATCTCCCTGACCTCGGACGACGTCTTGGGAGTCATGTCTGTGCTGAGACGAAGGCCAGGCTCCATTGGCGTGCCCACAGGGTCGCAGTTTGCGAAGCCATAGCGCTCCAGGATGTCGAGAGCATACTGCTGCTGCGAAATCGAAAGCGAACGCTTCGCCCTATCGCGCTCTATCTTGACTCCTAGGAGCCAAGACGTGGGGCCGAGGTCTCTGAGCTTAAAGTGCGCGCGCAGGTCGTCTTTGACACGCTGAATGGCGTCCTTGGATTTCGCTGCAATGGTGATGTCGTCGACAAAGACAGGAATGATGATGCGCGCTCCATCTCGAAGGTAGACCCAGACACTGTGCTCACAAATGAGTCGCGAAAATCCCAGCTTTGTCAGAACCTCGTGCAGCTTTTCGTGCCAACAGCGTCCAGCCTGCTTGAGACCATAGAGGGCCTTCAGAAGACGCCACACCCAGTCCGGAGTTTTCTGCTCAAAGCCCTCTGGCTGCTGCATGTACACCTCCTCCTTCAGCTCGCCGTTCAGATAAGCCGAAGAGATGTCCACAGACTCGAGCTCGAGATCCTCGAGGGCTGCAAGCGCAAGAATGGCTCGAATCGACGCCCACTTTGGTGTAGGAGCGAAGGTCTCGTTGTAGTCGAAGCCTGGACGCTGAGAGAAGCCCTTGGCGACAAGGCGACCTTTGTAGCGTTCGATAGAGCCATCTGCATTGCGCTTGACACGGAAGACCCAGCGAGAACCGATGGCCTTGCGTCCTGGAGGCAGCTGAACGAGCTCAAACGTCCCATTTTCGACGAGAGACTTAACTTCGTCCTGAGCAGCTTTGAGCCACTTCTTTCGCTCCTCTGGCGGTCGCTTCATCGCGTCTGCAAGGGTCTTGGGCTCGCCAGAGTGGCCGTGCTCCGCCTTGAGTGCGTGCTGAGCTGCTGAAGCGAAGGCATAGGCTAGAGCGTCGTCGTAGGTAAGGATATCCTCGTGCTCATAGACGTGCTCAATGCCTGCTATCATCGCTTCCAGACTGCACTCGAGGGCGTCACCACGAAGAAGGTCAAGCTCGTCGTCGCTCGAGGTAGGAGAGGGTGGAGAAACAGGCTCTGGAAGCGGAGCAGGTGCAGCAGCAGGTGGGGATAGCGGCGCATCGATGAGAGGATCAGGCGATGGAGAATTGCGCTGGTCTGGCTCAGGCGTCGAGGCAGGAGATGTAGAGTCGACTCTGAATCGCTGGGGCAAGAGATTTCGCCGCTGCAGGTCGTCGTTGTTCAGGGAGCCTTGAAAACGCGTAGAGCGAGCTGGGAGTCGACGCGAAGGCGCAGGATAGGGCCTATATCCGTCGTAGTTTGCCATCTGCCGGCGGGCTGCTGGACGCGGCGGACCTGGCGCAGGCGGTGGAGGTGCAGGGGGACTGCGCGGACGTGCTGGATGGTCAGGGGAATTTTCGCGTGCATTCTGAGGCGCAGGTAACGGATTTTGCGGCGGAGGTGCAGGAGGTGCAGGATCATCAGAGTCGTCTCCCCCCTGATCATGCAGCTCTGGCGCATCAGGGACGTCTTCAGCGTGCTCGCTATCGCCGTCAGCGGAGCCTGGGACATCGATCTGGTCGAGGGGAAGGCCGAAGACATTGATGAAGGGCGAGTTGCCAGGAAAACAGCGCTCATCGAAGACAGCATGCGACGAAATGACGAATTTCTTCGCAGCAGGGTCCCAGAATCGCCAGGCTTGGTGCCCTCAGGGTAGCCGACAAAGAGACACTTCCTGGTGTGCGGTTGCATCGCCTTGCGATCCTTCTTGCGCACCAAGACATAGGCAAGACAGCCAAAAGCGCGGAAGTAGGAGACATCTGGCTTGCGCCCATCGCCTTTCCAGGCAGTCCAGGGTACAGCACCTTGCAGGGACGATGTGGGCATGCGGTTGCGCGTGTGGACGAAGGTGGAGACGGCGTGGCCCCAAAACGACGGAGGGAGCTTCGACTGAACAAGGAGAGCAGTCCCACCCTCAGCAATCGTCCTGTTTGCTCGTTCTGCGACGCCGTTCTGGTGCGGTTCATCTGGCTCAGTGTGCTGACGCTGGATACCATGCTGCGCGCAAAAATCGACGAACTGCTTGCCCATGTACTCCCCACCCTTGTCGTCGCGTGTAGCCTTCAGGACAAGTCCCAGCGCGTTCTCGGCGTACGCCTTGAATGCCTGGAAGGCGGAGAAGGCGTCGCTCTTGCGCTTCAGGAAGGCAACCACCCAGAACCTCGAAGCATCGCAGATAAAAGTCATCCAGTAGACATGCCCCTCCGGTGTAGGCGTAGGGAGCGGGCCCTTGAGGTCGGTGTGAACCAGGGCGATGCGGACAAACTTTCTGGACGCAAAACGAGGGATAGAGTGTCGATGCAGCTTGCCAGCTAAGCATGGCTCGCAGATGGGGTCAGGTGTGCGCTTTGAGCGGATGGTGAGGCCGGAGACGAGGTCCTTTGAGTGCGCCAAGCGGAGGTCGTCGAGGTTGACGTGTGAGCAGCGCTGGTGCCAAAGCGCAAGGTCCAGATCGCAGGTCGTCGAAGCGGACGATGCATTCTTCGTCTGAGACACAGTCTGGCCTAGCAGATAGCCGACATTGTGCTCGTTGACTCGCGCCTCGAAGCGCAGCTCGCAGGCCTGGTAGAAGAACGCATTTGCAGCCTGCAGCTCGACGGTGTAGCCCTTCTCGCGTGTGAGGTGGAAAACAGACAATAAATTGCTGGCAAGTGCAGGAACATGCAGGACGTCGTGCAGTACAACAGCAGGTGGTAAAACTCCGTCCCTCTCCGCAGGTTGAAAGACTACAGACCCTAGCCCAGCCGAGTAGACGATGTGCGAGTTGGCGAGGCGAATGGGGATGGAGTGGGGCGAGTAGGAGCGAAACCAGTGGCGGTGAGGGGTCATGTGTGCAGAAGCACCTGTGTCGGTGTTCCAGTTAGCTGCTGCCGGTGTAGAGAGCCAAGATGCGCGATCCGACGAAGAAAGAAGGGCAGAGGCGCAACCAGCACTCACAGTGGCGGCTCCAGCGGACTCCTGGGTCTCCTGCGATGCCTCCTTCGCCTGCTCCCTGAGCTTGCCCTTCCCAGAGCGAAACTGCGTGCGCTGCGATGCTCTCTCCTTCGCCTTGACACTGGCATCGCGCTTGGTGAAGCACTGCTCCTCAGAGTGGCCAGAGCGACCGCAGAAAGCGCAGATGATGGCGGCAGCGACCTGGGAGAGGACAGGCGTTGTTGAGAACGCACCAGGTATTGGCTGCAGCACACCTCAGAGCGGTCACAAAGGCCTAAGTCGAGCTCTCAGAAGTCTGATAATATTAGAACAGGCTAAAACACACCTAAGTCGAACTCTCAGAAGTCTGATGACTTCGAGGACGACTCGGTGCACTGTCTACAGTGTGCGTTACGTAAGACGAAGCCACCTGTCCAGTATCACAGCCACCAGAGTGAAAATCATCAAAAGGAGCGGAAAGCCGAGGGTTCAACTCCCATCAGAGGCAGAATTAAAAGAATTCAGAATGGCACGAAAATGATAGGGTGAGTAGAGTACTGTGTAATAGACCGTTGTGTAAAAGAGCGAACACACCGAATTAAAATGCGAGGGTACAGGACATGAAAGAGCATTGGAACTCGGATTGAATCCAAGTTCAACAGGAAGGAGGTGGCCTGTCAAGGAGAGGTGGCCAGACAAGGAGGTGGCCCAAAGGATGAGACCCTTCGATGGGAGGTAGCCCATCAACGGGAGGGAGAGGTGATACTTCGAGGTATGGCAAGAATTCATTAGCTGATACTATTGGCTGCAGCACACCTCAGAGCGGTCACAAAGGCCTAAGTCAATCTCTCAGAAGTCTGATAATATTAGAACAGGGCAAAACACACCTAAGTCGATCTCTCAGAAGTCTGATGACTTCGAGGACGACTCGGTGCGCTGTCTACAGCGTGTGTTACGTAAGACGAAGCCACCTGTACAGTATCACAGCCACCAGAGTGAAAATCATCAAAAGGAGCGGAAAGCCGAGGGTTCAACTCCCATCAGAGGCAGAATTAAAAGAATTCAGAATGGCACGAAAATGATAGGGTGTGTAGAGTAGTGTGTAATAGACCGTTGTGTAAAAGGGTGAACACACCGAATAAAAATGCGAGGCTACAGGACATGAAAGAGCATTGGAACTCGGATTGAATCCAAGTTCAACAAGGGCGTCGTCGTAGGTCAGGATATTGTCTTGCGCATAGACGTGCTCAATGCCTGCTATCATCGCTTCCAGAGTGCACTCGAAGGCGTCATCACGAAGAAGGTCAAGCTCGTCGTCGCTCGAGGTAGGAGAGGGTGGAGAAACAGGCTCTGGAAGCGGACCGGGTGCAGCAGCAGGTGGGGATAGCGGCGCATCGATGAGAGGATCAGGCGATGGAGAATTGCGCTGAGGCGTTTCTTCGCGCTGGTCTGGCTCAGGCGTCGAGGCAGGAGATGTAGAGTCGACTCTGAATCGCTGGGGCAAGAGATTTCGCCGCTGCAGGTCGTCGTTGTTCAGGGAGCCTTGAAAACGCGTAGAGCGAGCTGGGAGTCGACGCGAAGGCGCAGGATAGGGCCTGTATCCGTCGTAGTTTTCCATCTGACGGCGGGCTGCTGGACGCGGCGGGCCTGGCGCAGGCGGTGGAGGTGCAGGAGGACTGCGCGGACGTGCTGGACGGTCAGGGGAATTTTCGCGGGCGTTCTGAGGCGCAGGGAGCGGATTTTGCGGCGGAGGCGCAGGAGGTGCAGGATCATCAGAGTCGTCTCCCCCCTGATCATGCAGCTCTGGCGCATCAGGGACGTCTTCAGCGGGCTCGCTATCGTCGTCAGCGGAGCCTGGGACATTGAGCTGGTCGAGAGGAAGGCCGAAGACATTAATGAAGGGCGAGTTGCCAGGAAAACAGCGCTCATCGAAGACAGCATGCGACGAAATGACGAATTTCTTCGCAGCAGGGTCCCAGAATCGCCAGGCCTTGGTGCCCTCAGGATAGCCGACAAAGAGACACTTCCTGGTGTGCGGTTGCATCGCCTTGCGATCCTTCTTGCGCACCAAGACATAGGCAAGACAGCCAAAAGCGCGGAAGTAGGAGACATCTGGTTTGCGCCCATCGCCTTTCCAGGCAGTCCAGGGTACAGCACCTTGCAGGGACGATGTGGGCATGCGGTTTCGCGTGTGGACGAAGGTAGAGACGGCATGGCCCCAAAACGACGGAGGGAGCTTCGACTGAACAAGGAGAGCAGTCCCACCCTCAGCAATCGTCCTGTTTGCTCGTTCTGCGACGCCGTTCTGGTGCGGTTCATCTGGCTCAGTGTGCTGACGCTGGATGCCATGCTGAGCGCAAAAATCGACGAACTGCTTGCCCATGTACTCCCCACCCTTGTCGTCGCGTGTAGCCTTCAGGACAAGTCCCAGCGCGTTCTCAGCGTACGCCTTGAATGCCTGGAAGGCGGAGAAAGCGTCGCTCTTGCGCTTCAGGAAGGCAACGACCCAGAACCTCGAAGCATCGCAGATAAAAGTCATCCAGTAGACATGCCCCTCCGGTGTAGGCGTAGGGAGCGGGCCCTTGAGGTCGGTGTGAACCAGGGCGATGCGGACGAATTTTCTGGATGCAAAACGAGGGATAGAGTGTCGATGCAGCTTGCCAGCTAAGCAAGGCTCGCAGATGGGGTCAGGCGTGCGCTTCGAGCGGATGGTGAGGCCGGAGACGAGGTCCTTTGAGTGCGCCAAGCGGAGGTCGTCGAGATTGACGTGTGAGCAGCGCTGGTGCCAAAGCGCAAGGTCGAGATCGCAGGTCGTCGAAGCGGACGACGCATTCTTCGCCTGAGACACAGTCTGGCCCAGCAGGTAGCCGACATTGTGCTCGTTGACTCGCGCCTCGAAGCGCAGCTCGCAGGCCTGGTAGAAGAACGCATTCGCAGCCTGCAGCTCGACGGTGTAGCCCTTCTCGCGTGTGAGGTGGAAAACGGACAATAAATTGCTGGCAAGCGCAGGAACATGCAGGACGTCGTGCAGTACAACAGCTGGTGGTAAAACTCCGTCCCTCTCCGCAGGTTGAAAGACTACAGACCCTAGCCCAGCCGAGTAGACGATGTGCGAGTTGGCGAGGCGAATGGGGATGGAGTGGGGCGAGTAGGAGCGAAACCAATGGCGGTGAGGGGTCATGTGTGCAGAAGCACCTGTGTCGGTGTTCCAGTTAGCTGCTGCCGGTGTAGAGAGCCAAGAGGTGCGATCCGACGAAGAAAGGAGGGCAGAGGCACAACCAGCACTCACAGTGGCGGCTCCAGCGGACTCCTGGGTCTCCTGCGACGCCTCCTTCGCCTGCTCCCTGAGTTTGCCCTTTCCAGAGCGAAACTGCGTGCGCTGCGATGCTCTCTCCTTCGCCTTGACACTGGCATCGCGCTTGGTGAAGCACTGCTCCTCAGAGTGGCCAGAGCGACCGCAGAAAGCGCAGATGATGGCGGCAGCGACCTGGGAGAGGACAGGCATTGCTGAGAACGCACCAGGCTGGTTTTCGAGCGCAACAAACGTGTCCTGGAGCTTCTCAAGCGTGAGGGAGTCGTCCAGGAGAAGGGTCTGACGAAGAGAGGCGTATTCTGAGGGAAGGGCGCGGATGAGGGCCATGAGGACGAGCTCGTCGTCGAGCTTGGCGATGTCAAAGTCGTCAGGTCGAAGGGCTTTCATATCGGATTTGAGCTGCGATGCTCGCGTTGAAAGGGAGGAAAGGGACTCGTCTTCGAGCTTGGAGAGACTCAGGAGGGCGTTGTAGGTGTTAAAACGCGTACCAGGTCGTTTCTGCATGTGCACAGACTCCAGCTTCACCCACATCGCCTCAGGATCGTCTCGGATCGCCTCCAGATGTGTCTGCTGCTCCCTCTCCACACATCCCCAGATCTCCCCAGCTGCCAGATCCCTCCTGTTCTCGAAATCGCGCAGGTCTCGACGTTCTCCAGCGTCTAGGGGCTCGGCGAACGAGGGCCTTGACTCCTGGCCCTTCACAATGCGCAGGGCAGCGACAGTGCGAAGCCTGGCCTCCATGTCGAGTCGCCATTGCTGATAGTTGCAGTTGCTGAGCTTTGGGAACGCGGCTGGAGCGGGTGCCATGACGTGGACAAGAAAGCGGATGATGTGACGAGTCGCGCAGTGGCAGAGCGGTAGAAAACGGTGCAGGAAGCGATGAGATATTAAGCAGAGAAAGGATGGGGTTGGCAGAGTGAAGGGGGACACCTGGATGGGCCTTGAGAGCGGTTGGACAGGCGGATATGGACGTCTTGAGGCTGTCAGAGTGCAGGGCTCATAACCTATTGGCTGCAGCACACCTCAGAGCGGTCACAAAGGCCTAAGTCGAACTCTCAGAAGTCTGATGATATTAGAACAGGCCAAAACACACCTAAGTCGAACTCTCAGAAGTCTGATGACTTCGAGGACGACTCGGTGCGCTGTCTACAGCGTGCGTTACGTAAGACGAAGCCACCTGTACAGTACCACAGCCACCAGAGTGAAAATCAACAAAGGAGCGGAAAGCCGAGGGTTCAACTCCCATCAAAGGCAGAATTAAAAGAATTCAGAATGGCACCAAAATGATAGGGTGCGTAGTGTACTATGTAATAGACCGTTGTGTAAAAGAGTGAACACACCGAATAAAAATGCGAGGCTCCAGGACATGAAAGAGCATTGGAACTCGGATTGAATCCAAGTTCAACAGCAACACATCGTTCGACCTCGCACTCGTGGTGTCGTTCAGGTAAAAGATATACATTCCCCAGATCAAACATCATCTAACCGGAGTTACAGGTATTACTTTGCCCTCCCCCCAATCAGCAGCATCAAGTGGGATGATGGCCATCTCGCAGCGAGATGGAGCATGCATCCTCGGGCCATCGTTACCATGCCAAATGCGACATGGATGCCAGAGTTCCCCGTGGCCACACCTGGCCAAATTGTCACTCGCATGGACGGCCAATGGGGCCCGCAAGAGTATTCCCTGTGGCCGCAGCTCTTTGCTCGCGAGGTGATCCACCATACATGTATACCTGTTGAGAGCTTGAACCTACCATCCTTCCATGCTGCACCTGAGCTATATGAGAGCATCGATTTGAGGCAGTGGGCACCGGACACAGCATGCGGGGTCCCAGAGCTCGGATTCCTTGACGTCGAGGTACAGCAGCACCTCTTCCGGGCGGTCAACAGCTGTCTGGAATGGTGGACTGCTGCAAACAAGGGTGCACGATCCGGCAAGAGGGGCTGGGGTGAGAATCTATGATGTACCATACAATGCACCATGGACCAGCTCACTCACCTCCCTTCGACAGCTGACCATGCCATCCTCCTTGCCATCCACATCCAGCATCTGACCCTTGAGCTGCACAGGCTGTACATCTACATTGATGTTGTCAAGAAGCGAGTGGCCCACCCATCGTTTGTTGCGACCAACGTGTTGCCAGTGCATGGTGCTTTCACCTCTGATGCCAGCATCGCGCAGGACCTCTTCCTCATTGGGATCCCAGTCTGGTATATCCAGCCAATCACCAAGAAAGTGCGCATCGTCAAGCTAGTTGAACTGGAGCCCATTAGCGACAAGCTGGATGTCAAGCTTGGATATCCTTGTCTCGACACCACGTGGGCCGACATGAGCAGTATCATCACCAACCCCGCGCGATGGCTGTTTAAAATGCAAGAGGAAGTCCTCACTTCCCTCCTTGACAACGCCCTGCCTCCGCTGCCCGTCTGGCCTCAAGAGGATGCTGATGGTCCCCTGGTGAAGAAGGCGAAGGTCAACGAGCTCACTGGTCGTGTCGAGGTGGTGCTGGGCTCTGCAGCTGGGTCGTCGTCGAAGAAGAAGACACACCGCAGCACCCGTGCCCCTCCCAAGACCCCCACGCAGCCACAGCCCTCGCTCACCTTCATGCCGCCATCAGCAGGCGACATTCCCAAGGTCTGGCAGGACAGCCTCAAAGCAGCAGGAACATTGCCTCATCTGGCAACTTCTGCGGAATACTTCTGGCTGCCGCCATTCCTGCTTGATCTGCAGATGGGAAGGGCAGCCACTACTGCCACAACTACCTCCGCATTTGTGGCTTTTGTCAACAATGTCTCATCGACAGGCAGGTGAATGCCCATCCTCTCAGCATTGCACAGTGGCGAGATGCCCTGTGGGGTGATTACCACGTTGACTCTGAGCCGCCTCTGCCAAATGTCAAGGGTCGCAACCAGGAATGTCAGAACACCTGGCAGGCCATTTGTGCCTTGTTCGGCAGTACGGGCGGTCTGCCAGTGTACTGCGAGGCCGATGAGGTGACCTGGGGTGAGCAAAAGCTACACCTCAAGGATGTCGATGAGCCCGCCCTCCACATGCAGTTGTTGTGGGAGGCACATCAGGTCAATTGGTGCTGCAAGTTCCTCGAGCTTGATGCTGAGCTCACTTGCACTTGTCAGTCATTGACCTACGCATGCTGGGAGCGCGAAGCCCAGGTCTGTCGCGTCTAGAGCCTGGACAGGTCGGGGCTGTGGGTGGTACCACACTGGGAGCAGCAAGAGCCGAACACCGCGGTGTGGGAGTGTCCGCCTTCCATGTTCTGGGATGACTCACTTGCCACTGTGAGAAAGTATATCATGGTGATGCAGCGATGGCCAGGCCTCCCAGAGAACCTCAAGGCAGTGGGCACAAGCTTGAGCCCAGTGCTTCCTGATGCCTCCATGCAGATTCAGCAGTCGGCGGTGGACTTTTCTGTGTGCAGCTTCATCTCAAAATATGGATGTCTGCCCATACCCCCTGCTGCGTTGCCGGGGAAATGGCTCTGAACCTGTGGACATTATATCATGTATCACGTGTCACGAGTTGACGAAAGCGCCCAGCGCTCGGCGTACCCTCGGCCTCCGGTCCACCCTCGGCTTTCGGGCACAGCCTCGGTCATTGGCCAAAGCCTTGCGACCTTGTCCATCACACCAAGACATTTCCGCATCATTCCACAACCTTCCGACCCAATCATGACGCTCTGCGCACGGACCATTGTAGATAGCTTGCTCTAAACACGGGCTGTATATAAAGACCACCCCTGCTCCCCTAGAGACTCAGTTTCGACCTCTTGTCTCTAGGTGAGCAGGGTGCCCCCTGTACTAGTTTCTTCTACACTAATGTATACTTGTCTCTAGCCCTAAGGTTGAGTCCCTGACTCCCTTTCAGTTTCAGATAAGAATCAGTAAGTCGAACGTCCCGGGTTTGCAGTAGATTGTTAGGCTGTGACTAGACCTTAGGTCGTCACATTAGGTCGAAACTCTTCCCACCCCCGACGTTTGACGACTCTTCCTTTTTTCCTTAGCCACTCCCTTGCCGATCCTCAGGCATAAGAGGTGCTGTCATCAGACAGTAAAAGTCTTGTTCACTAGTGACAAGCAAACGTGCCGCCTCCCAGGTGTAAGGGACTCTGCTAGTTAAACTAGCCATGCATTTCCAAGAGGTCTCAGTGACTGTAGACGGAAACTAACGCGCTAGGGCAGAAGGGACATAGGTGCAATACCTCGTCCACCAACGTTTGGCTCTGAGTGTGGAAACTCAGCAGCGACTACCCTGATTCCCCACCTGACCTGACTGAGAGAAAGCAGGCAGACGCCGACACTACCTCCTTTCTTCTCGCAGCCAGGATCTATTGTGCCAGTGCGCTGACTGGACGTTTGTAGTGCCTAAAGCTGCTTCCTCCCGCATCATCTGCGCCAAGAACGAGGCTACCGGCCTACTAGAGCAAATCGAGCTCTCTGACCCCCATTGATTCGACCACATTGGGAAAAAACGGTCCCGTCCTCGAAAGAAGGAACACCTGTACCAACCCGTTCCCGGACGACGAGAAGAGCTCGCTCGATTAGCCGAGTTAAGACACACCAAAGACCTTCTGCAGAAGGAAGAATACTCCCGACGAACTCTTGCAGAGCGACTCCGCACGCCGCCACCCCCGCTCATTGATCGCATCGAGCCAGCCCCACCCACCGTACTCCCGGAAATCAAGCCCACCCCGGAAGGGCTCCACTTCCGTAAGAAGCAAGTCGTTTCTAAAGAACGAGCCTTCACACGGAAGCTCAACACCGTTGCCACCCGCCTCACTGCGGTCTTCGAGAACACCGATCGACTCCGAGGAGAAAACGAAGAACTTTGCCAAGCAGTCCTTGCCAAAGGAAGACTATTCAACGACCTTGCGGAAACCCTTAGTGAACGTGCATGAGAGCTCACCAAAGAACGACGGTGGGCTAAACTAGACAGGGATCTACGGGCAGTAGGAGGGATATCGTTTAAAGACCTACGAGTCCGATACGTAGAAGTCTGTAAACATATTGTCGCTCTAGGAAACGACTGGCTCGTAGTGTAGACACAATCAACGTGGCTAGCTCAGCGGAACAGTCAGTTTGTTACGGCCGCATACATGCCTTCGACTCTTCAGACCTCTGCGACGTTCACTACCGCGAAGAGGAAGGCGATACTAAAATCTACGATTGCGAAAGACAACCGTGCCCCAATCGATATCCACGGTCACGAACCGACGACGGTGAAAGGTTCAAGGCAATCCGACGCACCAACCAACATCCGTTAGGGCGTCGTAGCACTCACGCCAGTCGGTCAGCCTCTCGAGTACCTTCACGGATCCCAACCCCCGATCCTCCTACACCTCCGCGCAATCCGAGCCCCGAACCCCCATGACCAACCCGTGGTCGTCAACCTACACGAAACACCGGCCTGCGGGTGCACCACCACCACCGTCTCCCTCCCCTCCTCCTAGCATGGCAACCCCCAATAAGGAAATTGCCAAGCTATTAATCCCGCAACGCTATGATGGCTCAACAACGCAAGGGGCTAAACTCTTCATCACCCAGTGTAAAGAATAGTTTGAGTACTATGGGTCGGTGATTGGGTCCCTCCATATCCAGCTTCTCGTAGCTCTCAATCTCCTGGACAAGGACGCCAAGGAGTGGGCAACTCAATATGTCGTCCTCTACGCGGAGGGCTCCAGTGCCCCGTTTGCCGATCTCGAGGCCTTTTACCAGGCTCTCCTGACTTGGTTCGGCCACGTTGACAACGCCGCAGCCGCGCAAGTAGAGATTGAGGAACTTGTCAAAAGGGACAAACGAGAAAAGTGCACCGTGGCCGAGTTTTCAGCGGCCTTTGCAGGACCAGCTAAGCGATCTGGATACGGGACAGTCGAGCTTCGCAACAAGTATCGGGACGGGCTCCCCACTCAGGTGTTCCGCAAAATCCAACTCGAACAATTCGAGGACTGGAAAAAGTTGGACACACGGGCGCTCGAGGTCGAACAGCTGTTGGATCTTGACAAGGCACGAAGGCCTGAAAACCCCTTCTTCCAGCGCAGACAAGCCAGTAGCTCCAACAGAGCGGCGGCGGCCACTATCAGCGCCACCACTGGCAATGGGAAATTCCCGGGTAACTGCTACGGCTGTGGACAGAAAGGGTATCGGTGCACGGAATGCCCCAACTGCAAGGATAAACCCCGACAAACCCGAGTATGGGCTACGGTCGCCGCAACAGCCACGACAAGCATCCCGACGGAAGTCAACGGGAAGGGCCTCGACGTCTCAGCATTGCTGGATGAAATGACAGCCTTGAAAACGGAGTTGAGGGAACTCCGATCCCTTAAGGAGTCAGAGGGTTTTTAATTCAGTCCGCGTTAGCTGCTGTACCCGTTGGACCGAGGACTATGAATCGTTTTTCTGTACTGTCATCTGCAAATGTATACGAGCTAGATCATGAATCACAACATTTTCACATACCTGTTTTGCTGCATGGCAGAAACAGACAGAAGGAGATTACAGCAATGGTGGACAGCGGAGCCACCACTAAGTTCATGAATCGACGTTTTGTACGAGAGAACAAAGTACGCACCCAGAAGTTGAAGTATCCCATACCTTTGTACAACATCGACGGATCACTCAACAAGGCAGGGAGCATTTCAGAAGTAGCAGTTCTGCACATGAAGATCGGAGACCACGAGGAGAAAGTGGTGTTTACTGTCACGGACATCGGTCCGGAAGACGTGATCTTAGGCTTGGACTGGCTGCGCGAACATAACCCCAAAATCGACTGGGAGCAAGGGTCCTTTAAACTCTCACGTTGTCCGGATACGTGTTGGACAGAACCTGCAGAACCTCAGTTGACTGCCAGTGCCACCTCAGGGAAGAGGCGACAGGCTAAGAGGACCTCTAAGGTTGAGAAGGGCCAAATACGGGCTGAGGTGCTACCTGAGGAGGACTCAGAGCCCAAAGTCGACATTGATTGGAACGAGGATGACCTCCTAGAAGCTTGGGAGCGTGGAGTGACTCTGCCGGCCTCTCCAAAACTTTACATTGCTGCAGGACACACGTACTCGCAAGCCCTGGCAGAAGAAGCATTCCTTAAGAGAGAAGTCAAAAGCGTGGATCAGATGGTGCCAGAGAAATATCACGACTTCCTTGATATCTTCTCCAAAGAAGCCTCTGAACGATTACCCGAGCATAAGTCCTATGATCATGCTATTGAACTGGTCCCCGACGCCAAGATGTTCCACTCTAAGGTTTACCCCCTAGCTCCAAATGAACAAGTGGCACTAGACGAGTTCCTCAAGGAGCAGCTAGCGAAAGGCTATATACGGAAATCCAAATCACCAATATCCTCCCCTTTCTTCTTCATCAAGAAGAAAACCGGTGATCTACGCCCAGTGCAGGACTACCGACGACTCAATGCGATCACTGTAAAAAATTGCTACCCTCTACCGCTCATCTCAGAACTCACAGACCGTCTGCGAAATGCCACCATCTTCACCAAGTTTGACATCCGTTGGGGTTACAACAACATCCGGATCAAAGCGGGAGATGAATGGAAAGCCGCGTTTGTGACCAATCGAGGCCTATACGAACCTCGGGTCATGTTTTTCGGGCTCACCAACTCCCCAGCCACCTTCCAGAATGTAATGAACAATATCTTCAGAGATCTCATTACCAAAGGAAAGATTACGGTCTATCTCGACGACATCCTCATCTTCTCCACCGATCAGCAGGAGCACGACCGAGTTACACGAGAAGTGCTCAAACGATTGAAGGAAAACGATCTCTTCCTTAAACCAGAGAAGTGTGAATGGGATGTGCCAGAAACCGAATACCTCGGGATGATTGTCGGTGGGGGAAAGGTTCGCATGGACCTGGTCAAGGTCAGTGGTGTTGCCAACTGGCCCACTCCCACCAACGTCAAGGGGGTCCAGCAATTCAGGGGATTTGCCAATTTCTATCGTTGCTTTATCCAGGATTTTGCCAGAATCACTCGACCCTTGGACAACCTGACCAAGAAGGACACACCCTGGCACTGGGGTGAAGAGGAGCAAAAAGCCTTTGACGAGCTCAAAAGGTGTTTCACGTCAACACCCATCCTGGCTATCTACGACCCCAGCCGAGAAACACGAGTTGAAGTAGACACCTCAGGGTTTGCAACGGGCGGTGTCCTTAGTCAGAAACAAGACAATGGAAAGTGGCATCCAGTGGCTTTTCGCTCCCATGGAATGGACCCGGCACAGCGAAACTACGAGATCTACGACAAGGAGATGTTGGCTATCATTGAGGCACTCGAGGACTGGCGCCACCACCTCGAAGGACTACCCTCGCAGTTCGAGATTCTCTCCGACCACAAGAACCTCGAATACTGGTGAACAGCACAACATCTCACACGTCGACAAGCCCGATGGGCCTTATACCTGTCATGGTTCGACTTTGTCATCACGCATAAAGCAGGCAAATCCAATGGACGGGCAGACGCACTCTCCCGACGGGTCGACCTTCAAATCAATGACGAAGATGACAACCTTGACCAGGTGGTCTTAAAGCCTTCGCAGTTTAAAGTCGCAGCGAATCAACGAGGCCACGCTGCGGTCATACCGGACACAGCCATCCTCCGTCGCATACGCACCTGCTCCGACAAGGACCAAATAGTTGCCGAGGCTCTCGAGAAGATTCAGGATCTTGGACCTCCACGCCTTCAACGAGATTTCACCGAGTGGAATGCTGAACAGGGTCTCCTGTTGTTTAGGGGGTGCATCTATGTACCAAAGGACGTGATGCTTCGTCGCGACATCGTCCAAATGCACCATGATGCCCCGGCGGCCGGTCACCCCGGTCGGGCAAAGACACTCGAGTTGGTATCCAGGAACTATTGGTGGCCAGGGATGACCAAGTTTATCAACGACCATGTCGACACCTGCGATGTGTGCAACCGAACCAAGACTTTCCCGGCAAAACCCCAAGGACCTCTCAAGCCAAACGAGATTCCGGAAGGACCTTGGCAAGTCATGACCACTGATATGATCGTAGGGCTGCCTAAATCGCAAGGGTTCGACTCAATCCTTGTTGTTGTTGACCGGTTCACAAAGCAAGCACATGTCATCCCCTGCCATGAGACACTCACTGCCGAAGGTGCTGCGGAACTATACATTCGTGACATATTCCGACACCATGGTGTTCCAGCCAAAGTAATCTCCAATCGAGGCCCCCAGTTCGCATCGAAGTACCTTCAAGCCATCTACAGGGGCCTGGGGATCAAACCAGCCTTGTCCACGGCGTTTCATCCACAGACAGATGGACAGACGGAGCGACTCAATCAGGAAGTTGAACAGTACCTGCATGCCTTCGTCAACCACCGACAGGATGACTGGGCCAAACACCTGCCCATAGCAGAGTTCGCATTAAACAACCGAGTACACTCTGCTACTGGTCACTCGCTGTTCTTCATGCTGATGGGATATCACCCATTGGCAATGGCACGCTCCGGCCCCATGTCCACAGTCCCTGCAGCCGAGAAATGCCTCTCCCTGCTCGAAGAAGTCCGTCGTGACTGCCAAGCATCCCTCGAGTTAGCAGCTGAACAGATGAAATGATACTATGACCGGCAGGTACAGGAGGCACCAATATTCCAACCAGGCGACAAAGTGTGGCTGGATGCTCGAAACCTCAAAATTCGGCAACCAAGTCGAAAGCTTAGCCCTAAGCGACTCGGACCCTACAAGGTCATTGGCCGCGCTGGTGACCTGGATTACGAGCTGAAACTGCCCCCATCCATACCTGTCCACCCAGTGTTTCACATATCACTGCTCAGCCCTATCCCAGGGCGAACGCCCACAGAACCTCCACCAATCGAAGTCGAAGGAGAGGAGGAATACGAGGTTGAGCAGATCAAGGACTCACACATTTTCAGACGGCAACTCCAATACTTGGTCAAGTGGAAAGGCTATGACGACTCGCACACATCCTGGGAACCGGCACGCAACGTGGCCAATGCTCGTCGCCTAGTAGAGGCATTCCATCACCAGCACCCATCCGCCCCATGCCGTGTGTCGGCAACGGTTTTTGAAGCCCTGCAGTTCAAGCCAGTGCCAGAACCCCTGACATCAGTTCACCATCGGTCGGGTTGGGAACTTGGGCTGGGCGCCACGCATGAGGTCATGCGCCCTTAGGAGGGGGGTACTGTCACGAGTTGACGAAAGCGCCCAGCGCTCGGCGTACCCTCGGCCTCCGGTCCACCCTCGGCTTTCGGGCACAGCCTCGGTCATTGGCCAAAGCCTCGCGACCTTGTCCATCACACCAAGACATTTCCGCATCATTCCACAACCTTCCGACCCAATCACGACGCTCTGCGCACAGACCATTGTAGATAGCTTGCCCTAAACACGGGCTGTATATAAAGACCACCCCTGCTCCCCTAGAGACTCAGTTTCGACCTCTTGTCTCTAGGTGAGCAGGGTGCCCCCTGTACTAGTTTCTTCTACACTAATGTATACTTGTCTCTAGCCCTAAGGTTGAGTCCCTGACTCCCTTTCAGTTTCAGATAAGAATCAGTAAGTCGAACGTCCCGGGTTTTCAGTAGATTGTTAGGCTGTGACTAGACCTTAGGTCGTCACATCACGGCTGTCATCTTGTATATGCACAGGCTATTGTATTGCAGACTATATAAAGGAACGATTCGTTACATCGTGTCACCTGACTTTGACGTGCTGACAGCTGAGTCCCAATGTAGGACCATTGCTATAAAGTGTCATTTGAGAGCCTCGTGCCCTCAGTGTCATGCTTGATCAACAACCTCGATCACGCACTATGCCAAACACCATTCGTTCCAAGACACCACTCAATGGCAAGCAGGCCTCACTACCCAGACCTAACAACAAACAAAAGGCCACCGAGACGCGTGTTGTAAGGCCAGCCAAACAAGTGAGACCTAACGTTTACTACAGCGATGACGAATATGTCAAGACTACACCGTCATGAGGTGCACATGACAGTGGGCAGGGCAGTGATGTAAGTGTTCCTACCCAAACATACATGGTGAATGTTGACTCTTGCGAGCAGGAGATCAAGCAGGCCAACAATGCACACAATAACAATGTTCTGAAGGAGTCATCCAATGTAGGTGATCTCATGCAGGCCATGAGATCCTCCCAGTGCATGGAATATGAAACGTAAGTACCATGTTTGTGCCCCAGTGAGAAACTGAACAGTGTTGTGGTGCAGTACTCTTCTCTCGCCTTGGCGGAAGGGTGCTTGACTACTTGCTTGGCGCAGGGGCCTGTTTTTACGTACATTCATGCCCATGGTCAGTGGTTGCTGGGTGGACATTGTTGAAGTCCCCGTGGATGCCGCCACCATCATTAAGGACCTGTAAGTGACGCATATGGCCATTGGTTACTGCATGTACTGACCAATCCTGGCGCATATATCCACTCAAAGCACCAAAGACGAGCTGGCCGAGAACACCAGTCTGTGGCTAGACCTCCAGGACTACATCCTACCACTCGTGCCGTTGATTGACCTCACAGGGGGAGACATGGACATCATCCGCTACACATCAGTATTCATGAGTTCTGTTGAACTTCTACTATTTCATACGTTATCTAATCAGGCTCTCCTGATAAGGACTTTTTCTTATGTTCTGCTATGCTACTATACGTAGATTACATTCCTTTTCTTCTTATCTATAGATAGCTGATTATACCGAGTTCCATTCGGCATTCCACTCGGTATCCATTCGGTTTACATTCAGACTCCATTTGGACTCCATTTGGACTCCATTTGGACTCCATTCGGTATACACTCGGTATCCACTCGGTGATCCGGATTACAATCTTATCATTACTCATAATCTGATTCATGATGACTCATGTAGTTTATGATTATGACTCGACATGACTCAGGCCTCATCTGATATGCCTACTGTACAATCAGATAATGCCTTCCTCTCATGTATATATACTGGGCTCAGATGCCCTCTAAAATAATCGTTCCTTCCTCTGCTTTCCTGTGTGCCTAACAGGACTCCCTCTAGCAGCTTCCCTCATAGGTTCGTTCACTAGCCTTTACAGCCACTCCCTATCACTCCTTTTCAATAAGTTTGACATCCTTCTATTCTTCAATTGTATCTACTGAATGTCAAGGTGATCAAGCAAGCATGCTCAGACGATGGGAGCAAAGTGAAGACACTTTTCCTCAAGTTCCTCCCAACCATCAAAGGCGCGCCATGCATCAAACAGGACCTCGTCAAGCACAAGTGTGGGTTTAATCATGTCGCTACCAGTTGTCAGCTGTGCCCAGCATCCCTGCAGTCTGGCCTCGACAAGACACCTGAAGAGTAAGTGCATGCACTCTATCACGAAGAATGCTTACTCAAAATATGTGGAGATTTTGCATGCTCGTGCGCACGGGCAAGGTTCAGATCACTGCTGGGCACTTCCCCGCTCTCATGTATCCGGAAGATGGGTACTCTTCGGATGCGCCAGAGAATAATCTCCTCAAGTCTCCGCTCATGGCTACAGTATGTCTTCTTAATTTCTTTGAATACTTGTTTGACATCATCATAGATTTATCATGCTATCATGACTGGGCTGCGCACTGCCAAAGCGCCAAAGGGTGCACACAACGCAGAGATACGGTCAAACTTGGGCAAGAAATCGATTGCAAAGATGTATGCCATCACCGAAGCATACCCAGAGACCATTGCTTATGTTGCAACAATTGTAATTGTTCTGCTGCAGTCAATACTTTTACTGATCAGCTTGAATCACAGACTTGCTTCGCTCTCGACACACAAGTCGAGTGGTGTGATCAAGACACCGAGTTCGTCTATTTCAACGACATCCTTTTGCTGTTCAAGGATGCGGAGTGGAGGGCAGATGTCATCCAGTGGTATAACATGTAAGTAGATTCCTTTGCTATCATTCCGGGCACTCACATCATATAGCAAGGTGTATGGGCCTGGACACTGTGATGATTCAGGCCGCCTCCTAGCTGGCCCTGCAATGCTCAACATCATTGCGGCGAGGTGGGCGAAGCGTATCCATGCAAATGTAACAATACCACACCATTCTGACTCGGGCAAGGGGGATGGCCCTGTGGCAGTCTCCTCGACTGTGACGGTCTCCTCGAGCACACCTGTGGCTGGACTGCCTGTGCCTTCCTTGGGTCCTGCCTTGGTGTCGGAGGCTCCTGTGTCAACCCCTCCAATCCCCTCTTGTGCTCCATCTGCAGCACTGGATGGCCCTTCAGACTTGTCTCACCCCTCTTGTGCTGTGTCTTCTTCGCTGGTTGTCCCTTCTGACATGTCTCAGCCATCTCATTCTGTGTCTGCTTCGCTGAATGAACCTGGAGCATCGTCCGGCACAATCTAGGCGAGCTTGTCGTCCTGCCGCTATATGACAGTCACTCACAGTCAGCCCTTCACTAACTGTCCATCTTTGCTGTAAGTTCTCGTCACTTCGCTAGCAGTGCCCATCACCTTTGCTATCAGCCATTGTCTGCTTTGCTCAAAGTGCTTCGCTATCAGTCTCTTTGTAGTCTCCTGCTCGAAGTACATGTATCATAACAAGCCTACCTAATATATCCATCTGCATGCATATTTGTACCCGGGTTTGAATATTGAGTGGCCAGCAGTCTCCCAATTAAGCACCAATATGGGCCATGTACTGGCATACAGCTTCATATGTCTTCTTGTGAGCTAAGTGAAGTCAGTCATTGACAAGGGCATTATAGTATTACAGATTGCCACATGATGTATGGCAATTCCCATTGACTGAAATGATCTTGCTTGATAGTGACTGCTGATATCATTGGCTACATATAACATTAAGATGCTTGGCTATCATACAGGCTATGTATTACAAGGCAAGATGTCATCTGGCAAGGCATTGCATTACCCCGGGACATGCCGTCAATGCCTGCCAGTACATTGCCAATATGGCAACATGATGTAAGTGACGGCGGCTAATGTAAAGCATTGGATTTACTTTCCCTTTTTGCTGATGTAATGAGCGTAGCCAACAGGGGCAATGTGGCCAAATCAAAGGTCAAACACGTGCTATGCTTAAGTGGCAAATTCACTATGAACTTGCAGCGGAGCACTAGAGGTTGCAGTTGGACAATGTTGCTCTTGTCCAGATAGAAGAACTGTCCCTATTCCCCTTCCGCCACCTTGCATATGTCCTCAGTCAATACAAGGAGGCAAGGGAGTTCGTCTGGGTACAGGAGGAGCCAAGGAACCAGGGCGCGTGGTCTCACGTATCAGAGCAGTTGAATACCGTCCTTCAGCACATTGGTTGCCTTGACCGTATCTTAGGTGCCCAATTATGTAAAGGTGCTGCTGCTATTTTAAATAAAAATCCTGGTTCCATTATAGTTCCTAAAACTGATAGATCTCCCTAAATCCAATGTACTTATTTTCAGAGTATGAAAATTTATCTAAAACAAAATTAGAGATAGCAAAAGATATTATGAATGAAGTAATTAAGATTAATAAACCAATATCAAAACTTAAACCTCTAATAAATTTATAAATAAAAATAGAAATCATAATAAATCTGATCAAAATAATTTATAAATACAGGACTCAATTACTGATACTATCTGAAATCAGGACTTAGTTTTCTATAAAAATAAAGACAAAAAACAGAGGGCTTTATTGAATTAACTCACATACAACCAGGCTAAAACACCTTCTCCTCATCAGCATTTTGTTGTCTCTTAATAAAAGTAAAAAAAAATTATTACAACAAAAAGGATATATCATATCGTTAGTTGTGTTCAATATGATAAGTATCAAAAAGAGTAGGCATTATTTGTCTATTGTATAAGGTTTAGTATTAATAGCAATATTAAGATTATCATAAATAATAGTTCTCTTACTTTCAGTTTTTTGCAAGTCATGAATTTGACCTTTCAGAGTCATATTTGAATTAACTAAACTTCTAAACAATTCTGTATTAAAAATAAGTATTTTTAATAATACATGAGATAGACTTAATTTATTATCTTTAATTAATAAAGATTTCATGTCTACTTGGACTGGATCATTTTGTAGAATTAGGTCAGTGTACCTAGCATTTTTGTTTTTATCACTGGAATATACATATCAGTCAAGCATCACATTGTGGCTTCATCTGAGCATCAGCCAGATGACAATTTAGAAGCAGCATCATCAGAATCAGCAGAAGGAACTCCATTCGACTGCAAAGGTCTACCTCATCTATACGACTTCACTGAAAGACAAGACTATCATCAATGACCCACAGGACCTGACTATGGGTATGTTGAACTTGGATTCAATCCGAGTTCCAATGCTCTTTCATGTCCTGTACCCTCGCATTTTAATTCGGTGTGTTCGCTCTTTTACACAACGGTCTATTACACAGTACTCTACTCACCCTATCATTTTCGTGCCATTCTGAATTCTTTTAATTCTGCCTCTGATGGGAGTTGAACCCTCGGCTTTCCGCTCCTTTTGATGATTTTCACTCTGGTGGCTGTGATACTGTACAGGTGGCTTCGTCTTACGTAACACACGCTGTAGACAGCGCACCGAGTCGTCCTCGAAGTCATCAGACTTCTGAGAGTTCGACTTAGGTGTGTTTTAGCCTGTTCTAATATTATCAGACTTCTGAGAGTTCGACTTAGGCCTTTGTGACCGCTCTGAGGTGTGCTGCAGCCAATAGGTTATGAGCCCTGCGCTCTGACAGCCTCAAGACGTCCATATCCGCCTGTCCAACCGCTCTCAAGGCCCATCCAGGTGTCCCCCTTCACTCTGCCAACCCCATCCTTTCTCTGCTTAATATCTCATCGCTTCCTGCACCGTTTTCTACCGCTCTGCCACTGCGCGACTCGTCACATCATGGCACCCGCTCCAGCCGCGTTCCCAAAGCTCAGCAACCGCAACTATCAGCAATGGCGACTCGACATGGAGGCCAGGCTTCGCACTGTCGCTGCCCTGCGCATTGTGAAGGGCCAGGAGTCGAGGCCCTCGTTCGCCGAGCCCCTGGACGCCGGAGAACGTCGAGACCTGCGCCATTTCGAGAACAGGAGGGATCTGGCAGCTGGGGAGATCTGGGGATGTGTGGAGAGGGAGCAGCAGACGCATCTGGAGGCGATCCGAGACGATCCTGAGGCGATGTGGGTGAAGCTGGAGTCTGTGCACATGCAGAAACGACCTGGTACGTGTTTTAACACCTACAACGCCCTCCTGAGTCTCTCCAAGCTCGAAGACGAGTCCCTTTCCTCCCTTTCGACGCGAGCATCGCAGCTCAAGTCCGATATGAAAGCCCTTCGACCTGACGACTTTGACATCGCCAAGCTCGACGACGAACTCGTCCTCATGGCCCTCATCCGCGCCCTTCCCTCAGAATACACCTCTCTTCGTCAGACCCTTCTCCTGGACGACTCCCTCACGCTTGAGAAGCTCCAGGACACGTTTGTTGCGCTCGAAAACCAGCCTGGTGCATTCTCAACAACGCCTGTCCTCTCCCAGGTCGCTGCCGCCATCATCTGCGCTTTCTGCGGTCGCTCTGGCCACTCTGAGGAGCAGTGCTTCACCAAGCGCGATGCCAGTGTCAAGGCGAAGGAGAGAGCATTGCAGCGCACGCAGTTTCGCTCTGGAAAGGGCAAACTCAGGGAGCAGGCAAAGGAGGCGTCGCAGGAGACCCAGGAGTCCGCCGGAGCCGCCACTGTGAGTGCTGGTTGTGCCTCTGCCCTCCTTTCTTCGTCGGATCGCGCCTCTTGGCTCTCTACACCGGCAGCAGCTAACTGGAACACCGACACAGGTGCTTCTGCACACATGACCCCTCACCGCCATTGGTTTCGCTCCTACTCGCCCCACTCCATCCCCATTTGCCTCGCCAACTCGCACATCGTCTACTCGGCTGGGCTAGGGTCTGTAGTCTTTCAACCTGCGGAGAGGGACGGAGTTTTACCACCTGCTGTTGTACTGCACGACGTCCTGCATGTTCCTGCGCTTGCCAGCAATTTATTGTCCGTTTTCCACCTCACACGCGAGAAGGGCTACACCGTCGAGCTGCAGGCTGCAAATGCGTTCTTCTACCAGGCCTGCGAGCTGCGCTTCGAGGCGCGAGTCAACGAGCACAATGTCGGCTATCTGCTAGGCCAGACTGCGTCTCAGACGAAGAATGCATCATCCGCTTCGACGACCTGCGATCTGGACCTTGCGCTTTGGCACCAGCGCTGCTCACACGTCAATCTCGACGACCTCCGCTTGGCGCACTCAAAGGACCTCGTCTCCGGCCTCACCATCCGCTCGAAGCGCACACCTGACCCCACCTGCGAGCCATGCTTAGCTGGCAAGCTGCATCGACACTCTATCCCTCGTTTTGCGTCCAGAAAGTTTGTCCGCATCGCCCTGGTTCACACCGACCTCAAGGGCCCGCTCCCTACGCCTACACCGGAGGGGCATGTCTACTGGATGACCTTCATCTGCGATGCTTCGAGATTCTGGGTGGTTGCCTTCCTGAAGCGCAAGAGCGACGCTTTCTCTGCCTTCCAGGCCTTCAAGGCGTACGCTGAGAACGCGCTGGGACTTGTCCTGAAGGCTACACGCGACGACAAGGGTGGGGAGTACATGGGCAAGCAGTTCGTCGATTTTTGCGCGCAGCATGGCATCCAGCGTCAGCACACTGAGCCAGATGAACCGCACCAGAACGGCGTCGCAGAACGAGCAAACAGGACGATTGCTGAGGGTGGGACTGCTCTCCTTGTTCAGTCGAAGCTCCCTCCGTCGTTTTGGGGCCATGCCGTCTCTACCTTCGTCCACACGCGAAACCGCATGCCCACATCGTCCCTGCAAGGTGCTGTACCCTGGACTGCCTGGAAAGGCGATGGGCGCAAACCGGATGTCTCCTACTTCCGCGCTTTTGGCTGTCTTGCCTATGTCTTGGTGCGCAAGAAGGATCGCAAGGCGATGCAACCGCACACCAGGAAGTGTCTCTTTGTCGGCTATCCTGAGGGCACCAAGGCCTGGCGATTCTGGGACCCTGCTGCGAAGAAATTCGTCATTTCGTCGCATGCTGTCTTCGATGAGCGCTGTTTTCCTGGCAACTCGCCCTTCATCAATGTCTTCGGCCTTCCCCTCGACCAGATCGATGTCCCAGGCTCCGCTGACGACGATAGCGAGCACGCTGAAGACGTCCCTGATGCGCCAGAGCTGCATGATCAGGGGGGAGACGACTCTGATGATCCTGCACCTCCGCCGCAAAATCCGTTACCTGCGCCCCAGAATGCACGCGAAAATTCCCCTGATCGTCCAGCACGTCCGAGCAGTCCCCCTGCACCTCCACCGCCTGTGCCAGGTCCGCCGCGTCCAGCAGCCCGCCGGCAGATGGCAAACTACGACGGATATAGGCCCTATCCTGCGCCTTCGCGTCGACTCCCAGCTCGCTCTACGCGTTTTCAAGGCTCCCTGAACAATGACGACCTGCAGCGGCGAAATCTCTTGCCCCAGCGATTCAGAGTCGACTCTACATCTCCTGCCTCGACGCCTGAGCCAGACCAGCGCAATTCTCCATCGCCTGATCCTCTCATCGATGCGCCGCTATCCCCACCTGCTGCTGCACCTGCTCCGCTTCCAGAGCCTGTTTCTCCACCCTCTCCTACCTCGAGCGACGACGAGCTTGACCTTCTTCGTGGTGACGCCCTCGAGTGCAGTCTGGAAGCGATGATAGCAGGCATTGAGCACGTCTATGAGCACGAGGATATCCTTACCTACGACGACGCTCTAGCCTATGCCTTCGCTTCAGCAGCTCAGCACGCACTCAAGGCGGAGCACGGCCACTCTGGCGAGCCCAAGACCCTTGCAGACGCGATGAAGCGACCGCCAGAGGAGCGAAAGAAGTGGCTCAAAGCTGCTCAGGACGAAGTTCAGTCTCTCGTCGAAAATGGGACGTTTGAGCTCGTTCAGCTGCCTCCAGGACGCAAGGCCATCGGTTCTCGCTGGGTCTTCCGTGTCAAGCGCAATGCAGATGGCTCTATCGAACGCTACAAGGGTCGTCTTGTCGCCAAGGGCTTTTCTCAGCGTCCAGGCTTCGACTACAACGAGACCTTCGCTCCTACACCAAAGTGGGCGTCGATTCGAGCCATTCTTGCGCTTGCAGCCCTCGAGGACCTCGAGCTCGAGTCTGTGGACATCTCTTCTGCTTATCTGAACGGCGAGCTGAAGGAGGAGGTGTACATGCAGCAGCCAGAGGGCTTTGAGCAGAAAACTCCGGACTGGGTGTGGCGTCTTCTGAAGGCCCTCTATGGTCTCAAGCAGGCTGGACGCTGTTGGCACGAAAAGCTGCACGAGGTCCTAACAAAGCTGGGATTTTCGCGACTCGTTTGTGAGCACAGTGTCTGGGTCTACCTTCGAGATGGAGCGCGCATCATCATTCCTGTCTTTGTCGACGACATCACCATTGCAGCGAAATCCAAGGACACCATTCAGTGTGTCAAAGACGACCTGCGCGTGCACTTCAAGCTCAGAGACCTCGGCCCCACGTCTTGGCTCCTAGGAGTCAAGATAGAGCACGATAGGGCGAAGCGTTCACTTTCGATTTCGCAGCAGCAGTATGCTCTCGACATCCTGGAGCGCTATGTGTGGCGCCTTCTGAAGGCTCTCTATGGTCTCAAGCAGGCTGGACGCTGCTGGCACGAGAAGCTGCACGAGGTTCTGACAAAGCTGGGATTTTCGCGACTCGTTTGTGAGCACAGTGTCTGGGTCTACCTTCGAGATGGAGCGCGCATCATCATTCCTGTCTTTGTCGATGACATCACCATTGCAGCGAAATCCAAGGACGCCATTCAGCGTGTCAAGGACGACCTTCGCGCGCACTTCAAGCTCAGAGACCTCGGCCCCACGTCTTGGCTCCTAGGAGTCAAGATAGAGCGTGATAGGGCGAAGCGTTTGCTTTCGATTTCGCAGCAGCAGTATGCTCTCGACACCCTGGAGCGCTATGGCTTCGCAAACTGCGATCCTGTGGGCACCCCCATGGAGCCTGGCCTTCGTCTCAGCGCGGACATGGCTCCCAAGACGTCGTCCGAAGTCAGGGAGATGCAGAACATCCCATATGACCAGGCTGTAGGTTCGCTCTTCTACCTTGCTGTTGCAACTCGTCCAGACATCGCACGCACTGTGGGCAACCTGGCGTGTTTTACAAAGAACCCTGGCATGGCGCACTGGAAAGCGGTCAAGCACCTCTTTCGGTACATCAAGGGCACCCTGGACTACAAGCTCACCTACTCCCCTTCATCCGACTCCGAGCTTTTCGCCTCCTACACTGACGCCGACCATGCTGGCTGCCCTGACACTGGTCGATCCACCTCTGGATACGTCATTAAGATGGGCACAGGTGCGATTTCTTGGTCGAGTCGTCTTCAGACGATTGTGGCACTGTCTACAACGGAGGCAGAGTTCGTTGCAGCTGTCTCTGCCGGCCAGGAGATCCTCTGGCTTCGCAACTTCCTCACAGAGCTTGGCTTCGATGTCTCCCTCGCCTCCAAGCTTCGCATTGACAATCTCTCTGCGCTTTCTGTTGCGAAAAATCCCGAGCACATGGACGCATGAAGCACCTCGACTTGCGCTTCTACTGGCTCAGGGATGAAGTAGCCAAAGGCCGGATTGAGGTTGTACACCTTCGCACTTCGGACATGCCTGCTGACATCCTCACCAAGTCGCTGGCTAAGCCGAAGGTGCTGGAGATGGTGAAGATGCTCGGACTGGGGACTTGACAGATCAGGGGGGAGTGTTGAACTTGGATTCAATCCGAGTTCCAATGCTCTTTCATGTCCTGGAGCCTCGCATTTTAATTCGGTGTGTTCACTCTTTTGCACAACGGTCTATCACACACTACACTACGCACCCTATCATTTTCGTGTCATTCTGAATTCTTTTAATTCTGCCTCTGATGGGAGTTGAACCCTCGGCTTTCCGCTCCTTTTGATGATTTTCACTCTGGTGGCTGTGATACTGTACAGGTGGCTTCGTCTTACGTAACACACACTGTAGACAGCGCACCGAGTCGTCCTCGAAGTCATCAGACTTCTGAGTGCTCGACTTAGGTGTGTTTTAGCCTGTTCTAATATTATCAGACTTCTGAGTGCTCGACTTAGGCCTTTGTGACCGCTCTGAGGTGTGCTGCAGCCAATAGGTTATGAGCCCTGCGCTCTGACAGCCTCAAGACGTCCATATCCGCCTGTCCAACCGCTCTCAAGGCCCATCCAGGTGTCCCCCTTCACTCTGCCAACCCCATCCTTTCTCTGCTCAATATCTCATCGCTTCCTGCACCGTTTTCTATTGGCTGCAGCACACCTCAGAGCGGTCACAAAGGCCTAAGTCGAGCACTCAGAAGTCTGATAATATTAGAACAGGCTAAAACACACCTAAGTCGAGCACTCAGAAGTCTGATGACTTCGAGGACGACTCGGTGCGCTGTCTACAGTGTGTGTTACGTAAGACGAAGCCACCTGTACAGTATCACAGCCACCAGAGTGAAAATCATCAAAAGGAGCGGAAAGCCGAGGGTTCAACTCCCATCAGAGGCAGAATTAAAAGAATTCAGAATGGCACGAAAATGATAGGGTGTGTAGAGTAGTGTGTAATAGACCGTTGTGTAAAAGAGCGAACACACTGAATTAAAATGCGAGGGTACAGGACATGAAACAGCATTGGAACTCGGATTGAATCCAAGTTCAACAGGCATTGCATTACCCCGGGACGTGCCGTCAATGCCTGCCAGTACATTGCCAATATGGCAACATGATGTAAGCGAGGGCAGCTAATGTAAGGCATTGTATTTGCTTTCCCTTTTTGCTGATGTGGCTGGTACAGTGGCAACATCAGCGATACTGATACCATGGCCCTCTGTACCAGCTAGCGAGCCGTTTCTCTCGGCCGGAGGTTTTCTCGCCACAAGCAATCACAAATCACATTCTGAGCCTATCCTGATAGCAAACTGCAAAACAAGAAAACGAGCAAAACGAAAATGCACATAGGAAATGTCGGTCACACCACCAACGTCGAATGCTTCAATAGGAACTCCATGTCGCCCATACCCATCGGCAGAAGATCTGCACCGAACGCCTCGAGATGGACGAGGAACTTGTAGTCGACGTGCCCGTCCAGCATCTGCACGCTGTACAAGTCCGCCTCCCACAAGCCCTTGTAGTCCTGCTCCACTCCGACAGGAGGCACATGCAAGAACTGCTTGCCCAGCAGTGCCTGGGGGCTCTTCAGATACTCCTCAACCTCGCTATCAGTGATCACCTTTGGTTTGCCAGAGTGGCGCGTTGGCGGGGGGGTGAGCGGGCTTAGAGTGGTTGGCGGGGTGATTGTTGCCGGGTTGTGTACCATCCCATTGGTTTTCTTGGGATAGTGAACACAGAACTCGTTCTTCATCCAGTCATTCAGGCTGTGGACGTGCATTCATTAACACTGCCCCCCCTTGACCGCAGTTGAACGGATAGTATGTACATATGATTGTATTGTATGAAGACCTGGCTCAAAGGTCGGGGTGGGCCATGAGTGGATGCGCCCACTTGTACTGGTAGACGACCATGTTGGAATCCGAGGTTGGCGTGGTCGTCCGAACTGATGAAGAACGATGAGAAAAGGTTAGAATGATGATCATAGATAAGTTTTATAGGCTGTGTGATATGGACAACATACCTTACAGGTTGCATAGCACGCCGGCACTTCATGCCAGCGAACATCGCTCCCGCCTTGGACGGTAGCCTCGAGGCTATCGGGCCTGTACGCATCGTTGCGTAAAGGCTCTCGCCGTCCGTTGCCGTCGTATCGCTACCTAGAGCAAAATATGTATATAAGCAGTACTGAGAAGAATGCATACCTTAGAGTTTTCAAGTCGAAGCTCTCCGGTCTGCGAGACCCTCAAGCACCTGCGTCGCGGCTCGATTCGCCGCCTTGATATTGTGTTGTATACACGATAGGTTATGAGCCCTGGTCTTCGAGCTTAGGGTCTCTTCATTGTGCGCTTTTCCATCATCTTGTCAACCTGTGAATGGTCAAATTCCTCGCTTTCCCGCAGACTGTATTCCCGGAAACCACCCTCCACCGTCACTCCCGCAACTTCTGCCTTCAGACAGGATACCTCATCTCGGAGCTAGATCAGCTCCCGCCCTACAAATGCATCGTTTTTCCATTCACCAACGAGGACGATACACTCACCAATTCGTCTGATTCCACCCCTACTTCCAGTCCCACATCCTCCCCTGCTCCCGAAGCTTCAGCTCTGCCTCCCTCCCACCCTGCTACCCCTGAAGTTCAACCCTCTGTCACGATCCCTCCGCCTCCCACAACACGCCACGTGATGTCCACAACCGTCGCAAAAGAGTTCTCTGAGGTCCTGAAACTTGCTGTTGATGGCCAGAACTATTGCCTTTGGATCTGCCGTGTTCGAGTTGCGGCCGGAGCTTGCGAAGGCGACGCACTCTTGACGCGTGATCCAGGGGAAGACGAGGCAAAGCTCCACGCACAGATGTGCAATGCAATCACACAAAAGCTTCCCGACATGATCTTCGTCCGATTCGATGGCGATACGACCGTCTCGAAGATTCTCACCGAGCTTGACACTGAATTCGGGCAGTACACGCCCGCACATGAAGCATGGACTGAAGCACGTCTCTTCTCGTTGAGGTGCACCAACGAGCGCAAGGTCCGGCAGCATCTTGACAAGATCGCTCAGCTTCGCAAGCAGCTCACTGAGATGGGAACCAAAATCAAGGAGAAAACTTACATTAACGCGATCACAACCTTGATCCCCTGATCCTTCTCGCACATCGTCACTGCCCTCAACACCGCCATCGCCCTCTACAACAAGAACCTCCCCACTGGCCAGACCCCGCGTGAAGTCACCTCAACCGACATCATCGCCACCCTCTGTACCGAGGCTGATGCGCGCAACTTGCAGAAGGACAGTGGCGGAAGCGAGCGCTCCTCCGATAGCACGTCATCTGCATTGTTCCAGCGAGGCGGAGGAGGTTGCGGGCGAGGAAAGTCGCATGGACGGGGACGAGGCCGAGGCGGACACTCCCATGGGTCTTCCGCGCGCACCAAGGATGGTGCGCAGTCCTCCGAGAAGGCGTCGTTGATGTGCTTCGAGTGCGGAGGCAAGGGGCACCGTGCAAACGTGTGTCCAAGCCCGTCGAGTAGCCGCGCAGCGAGCAAACTGAAGGACGGTACGACTAGTGCATCCAGTGCACAGACCTCTGGCAACTCGGACAAGGGCAAGCCCTCTAGCACGACGCCTGCTACCGTTGAGGTGCAGGCTCAGTCAGCCTTCATCGAAGAGGTGTGGAGTGCGATCGACGTACCGTCGGGAGATGTGCCTGTCCCCGTTTCCGAGCACGTCGAGATCGACTGCTCGTACCTCGCTGCCCAATGCAAGCCACTCCCATCCCCTGCTCCTGCCCCTATCCCTGCCATCCCTGCCTCTGTCGATGTCCCGCTTGTTGCTGCCACTGCGGCCGCTGACGACACCAGATCCTCGGATGGCCTTTGCATCGACATCTATGACTCCGGAGCTTCGCGACACATGACGCCGCACCATGATTGTTTGTCTAACTTTTGCACCATCTCCCCACACCCGATTCGCGCTGCGAATGGGCAGCTCCTCTATGCAACCGGTGAGGGCGACATGTGGATCCGCCAGACGATCGAGATGCCGGAGCGAGGAGGATCGAAGTGCAACTCCATGCACCTGAAGCTACAGAACGTCTTGTATGCGCCGGTCATGCACGCAACTCTGATCTCACTGGGCTGTCTTGAGCGCGACGGCTTCACCTGGCAGGGAGATAATGGCGAGCTCATGGTTTTCAACAGGACAGTTGATCTTATTGCCGTCGTGCCTCGCCGCAACAACCTCTATCGTGTCTTCCATCCACCACCCTCGACCAGCTCTGATGCCCTCTCTGTCTCCTCTCCTGTTCGTCGCATGACTCTGTATGAGCTCCATCAGTCCCTAGCCCACCTCAACTACCAGTATCTTGAGCAGATGGCCAAGAACCACGGTTTTGGAGGCATTGTCATGACCAACTTCAGCAAGACTGAGTGCGCAACTTGTCTTCAGGCCAAGGCGTGTCGTGCGCCGATTGCCCTCCTGCGCCAGTCCCCACTTGCTGACCGATTTGGCGACCACGTCCACATGGATGTCTGGGGTCCTGCGTCTGTCATGATGATTGACCGATGCATCTATTATCTCATGCTTATCAATGACAGCAAACATTGGATGGATGCACCTCTGATGCGCGTGAAGAGCAAAGCCTTTCCCCGCTATGTCGCTTATGACTCCCGCCTCACAACTGAGCTCAGCTACCCACGCAAACTCCTCCAGTCCGATCGCGGCGGCGAATTCTTGTCCAATGACTTCACAGTCTACCTCGAGCGCATAGGAACGACCCGAAAGCTCACCGTACATGACACACCCGAGCATAACGGAGTCGCTGAACGCGGACATGGCACCATCCTTAGTGCCGTTTGAGCCTGTCTCATCTGGTCAGGCCTCCCGAAGTGGCTCTGGGGTGAAGCACTTCAATACTCGGTGTATGTCTACAATTGCACTGCGAAGCGGGCACTCGGTAAAAAGTCACCTTATGAAGCTCGGTATGGCCACCCCCCGGACCTCTCAAACCTCCATCCATGGGGCTGCATCGTCTATGTCCAAGTCAATGCCGCTTTGAAGCTTGATGCTCGTGGGAAGCCTGCCCGCTGGGTTGGCCTTGACTCTACCTCAAATGGCCACCGGATCTATTGGCCCGAGCAGCACAAGATCTCTGTTGAGCGCAATGTCGTTTTTAGCTCAGATTCTCCACACGTTGAGGGGAAGAATGATTCCGACATCGGACCTGTCAAACAAGATGACAACGTCGTGGAGCCTCCCACCAAACGCACTCACCTCGAACCTTCCCCTGAGCCATCCACCTTCGAACTGGAATCCTCCCTTGAACCGGGCGAGATTCGCGAGCCTGTCGATCCCAACATCATCACCGGGAAGCGCAAACGTACGCCAAGTGCGAAGGCTCGCGACATCCTGGAAGGACGGGCTGTTAGCTCACTCGCTGATCCGATTGACCCGCAAGACCTCGACGAAGCTTTTGTAGCTTCTTTCATCGAGATCATGACCTCCGAGGCTTTAGGCTTCGACCCGCAGTCCCTCACAGACACGATGTGCCGCCCTGATTGGCCGAAGTGGCTGGAGGCGATGTTGGACGAGATCAGACGACTCGAAGTGAGGGGGAGCTGGACGTTTGAAGACGCACCTGCCAATTCAATCAAGTTGAACATTGTAGGCACGCGCTGGGTTTTCCGCACGAAACGTGACACGCAGAACCGCATTACCAGCTACCATGCCCGCCTCGTTGCTCAAGGCTTCACCCAGGTCGATGGAGTCGACTACTTCTCCGACGAGACCTTTGCAGCTGTCTGCAAGCTATCCTCTGTTCGCGTCATTCTCACTCTTGCTGCTCGAAATGGTTGGCACACTCACCAGATCGATGTCAAGAGCTTGTATCTCTACGGAAAGCTCAATGACGACAAGCAGATCTACCTCCTGTTGAAAGGAGTGAAATTGTAGTGGCTGTAAAGGCAGCAAAAAGAACCTATGAGGGAACTGCTGAGGGAGTCCTGTTAGGCCACAGGAAAGCAGATGAAGGAACAATTACATTAGAGGGCATTTGAGCCCAGTATATATACATGAGAGGAAGGCATTATCTGATCGTACAGTATGCCTATCAGATGAGGCCTGAGTCGTGAGTCATCATCATAAGCTTCATGAGTAAGCATTAGTAAGACGGTAAACAGAACTATAGGTAACCGTCAATATCATATGACAAGGGAGTGGAGTTCCGATACCGAATGGAGTACCGAATAGATACCGAGTGGAATGCCGAATGGAACTCGGTATAATCAACTATCTAAAAGAATGTAATCTACGTATAGTAGTGTAGCAGAACATAAAATAAGTCCTTATCAGGAGAACCTGATTAGATAACGTATGAAATAGTAGAAGTTCAACACTCCCACTTGTTCAAGACGCTATGACCATTCCAGTTGACGTTCGAAGTTTCTCTATTCCAGAGAGGGGGACATTCTTAGTCAACGCATCTGCAAGCTGGTCTTCGCTCGCAACAAAGAAGATATTGGTTTCACCCTTCTCGTAGAATTCTCGAATGAAGTGATACCGTATTTCGATGTGTTTTGTGCGGCGGTCCACGGCAGGATTAACCGCAAGGAAGATGCTTCCTTGATTATCCAGACACAAAGGAGTGGGAGCTGTCATGTTGTCACCAAGCTCCTGTCCAAAGTTCCTAAGCCAAGCCATTTGACGACACACATCAGAGGCTGCTTTGTACTCTGCTTCTGTTGAAGAGAGGGAAATGGTGGGTTGGCGTCTGGAAACCCAAGAAACGACACAATTGGCCATGAGGAATACAAAGCCGCTTGTGGAGTGCCTATCGTCGTGATCTTCTGCCCAGTCCGAGTCTGAATAGGCAATTAACCCAGAGTTGGAATCACCATCGTAACAAAGTGCATAGTCCTTTGTTCCCCTTAGGTAGAACAGGACATATTGTGCGAGACGCATATGATGCTTTGACGGGTTTGAGGCAAACTTGGCGAGTCTCGTTATGGAAAAAGCGAGATCAGGCCGTGTACCGAGCATAGCATACATGATGCTACCAATGACGCTCTGGTACTCTGTACGGAACGCATCCGTTGCGGTCTCCGTGGTCTTCTCCAAAACTGAACCAGCAGGTAGAGGTGTCTTTGCAGGTTTGCAGTTAGACATTTGGAACCTCTCCAAAACGGTCTGAACGTATTCAGATTGATTGACTAGAATCTGTCGCTTTTGACAATCACAATGAATCCTGAGTCCTAAGAAATGCTTTACTGGTCCAAGATCGGTCATCTGATACTCCTTCTTGAGATGATTCTGTATTTGTTCAATGAACGGTTTAGAATCTCCAAGGAGCAATAAATCGTCTACATAGAGGACTACATAGCAGACTTGACCGTTGCGTTTACTGGAGTAAACGTAAACTCCGGCATCCAAATATGTCCGTATGAACCCTTGGTTCAGAAGAGTTTGGTGGATCTTAGCATTCCATTGTCTAGACGCTTGTTTAAGACCATAGATGGCCTTCTTGAGGAGGCAGACCCAATCCTCCTTGCCTGGAACTACCCAGCCTTCAGGCTGTTCCATGTAAATTTCCTCTTCAAGTTCACCATTGAGGAAGGCTGTCTTAACGTCCATCGAATCCATCTCCCAGTCTTCGAGTGCAGCGTGTGCAAACATATATCTCAAAGACTCAAAACGAGCGACTGGAGAGAAAGTCTCGTGGTAATCTTCACCCCAGACTTGAGTGAAGCCCTTGGCTACTAACCGGGCCTTGTACCGACCATCATGCTTTTGCGCGTACACCCATCTATTCTTGACAATCTTCCTGTTCTTGGGACGGGGAACCAAGATCCAGGTGCCGTTTTGCTCATGAGACTTCATCTCAGAGCCTTCAGCGGCATGCCAGTGGTCCCACTCAAGGGATTTCCTTGCGTCTGAATGCAAGGTAGGAACCGATTCAGAGTAATTGGCTTCCTTGAGAGCCTGCAATATCATAAACACTTCCGCTTGCTGATCTCCATGAGAATCAGTTCGACGGTTGATCCGAGCCGGAGGATCATCACCATAAACGTTGTCCCTATTCCTGTTTGGGTTCCTCCCAGCATTCTCATGATGAGGGCGAGTATATACAGGCTGAGGAGGTTGAACAGGTTGAGGACATTGTGCAGGTTCAGGGAGCTGTCTCTCAGGTTCTCCCACTGGTTCCGGTTTGTCGATGTCCTCATAAACATCTTCGCTCTCTACCGGTAGAGGAAGTGGAATTTCGATCTGTTCATCGTCATCATCCTCAGAATCAGAGTCTACAGGATCGAACAATGGCGGACCCAGAGTCTTCAGGTTAACCAAATCCTTGCGTGCCGGAAAGGAATCTTCATCGAAGGTCACATCACGAGACACAATGATCCGTTGACTGGAAGCATCCCAGAACTTATAGCCCTTGGAGCCTTGCTCATATCCAACGAAGATCATCTCAATTGCCTTTTTATCGAGTTTCCCTTGTCTTCGTTCCTTTGGCACATGCACGAATGCCTTGCAACCGAATACTCTGAAGTATGAGATATCTGGGACCGTGCCATCCCAGAGAGTTATCGGGCATTGCCACTTAAGGTGTCACATAGGCTGGTGATTGTAAATATGAACGGCAGTATCAACCGCAAGTTGCCAAAAACCGTGACTAAGACCAGTGTGGTGAAGCATAGCCGTAGCCTTTTCCATGATCATGCGATTCCAGCGTTCAGCTCGCCCATTTTGCTGAGGCGAGTGTGCTACTGTCTTTTGATGAACAATTCCATAGAATTTAAGATGGGCCGTGAAAGTGTCAGAAGTATATTCCCCCCTCGATCCGAGCGTACATTGATGAGTTTATAACCAGTAACACTCTCAGCCCATGCCTTAAAGTCCTCAAAGCTTGGAGCGATCAGACTTTGACGAAGGTAATAGGCTCGTCCTAGACTAGTATAGTCGTCCAGGAACGAAATGAAGTATTGAAACCACCATTGACTGCTTGTGTACGCATGGACCATCTTCGTCGGTGTGTACCAACTCAAGAGGCTTTGTAGCACGTTTGTAAGACGTGGGGAAAGGGGCACGATGAGACTTGCCCCATTGACAACCTTCACAGGGAGATTGATCCTCAACTCCCACTGGATCTACACCTTTGGTATGATCAGGTAAATGGCGAATAACTTCCTTAGACGGATGCCCCATCCGGCGATGCCAGGTACGAAAAGGGGTAGACAGCAGTGCTGCTGTTTTCCTGTCCAGGATGTCCATAAATGAAAAATACAAATTGTTTAGGAAGTTGTACGGTGCTTCCATAACAATGTTGCCAGAAACTTTGCCATGCAAAACGGTTGGTCATAAATGACCATCTGACCTGAACCTTGAACGAGTGTATGTCCTGATTTCTCCACAATACCAGTTGAAAACAAACAGCCAGAGGCTTGAGGAATATATGCGACATTAGATATTGTAATCATCATGCACTCCTTTCCGACTGTTGTTAAACCTTTGATAGTGCCAGAGCCTAGTGCTTCTATTTTAGCATCTCCTGCTGTACCAAAAACGACGGGAACCATATACGGCTTGTAATCCCAGAAATATTCAAGTGAATTGATGACCGTCTGACTTGCACCTGAGTCCATGAGCCACACAATGCGCTTAAATTGATGTGAATGAGACTTATTCACACCAGGGCAATAGAATGACGAGCTCAATTGCGCAGACCCAGTGTCAGCAGACGTGCCATTATGTACAACAAGAGAAGAAGCAACTAAAGAACCAGCAGTCCGAGGGGGACAGACTCTACACGAAGGGTCCGTACAAGTTGTGTACTTAACCTCCTCGACTTCTACCACTGAAGCACCTTGACCGTTAGACGAGGACGAACCGGATTGAGTGACTGAAAACTGCGACCACACGAATGCTGCATCCGGTGTACCAAAATGCGACTTGAGTGACGACCACATGTCCTTTGCCGATTTCATGACCTCTTCACCCCCCACTGTCTCATAGAGGAGGTGGTGGAAACTGTTGTCCGTGCACATGAGGATCACACCCTTAGCTCGGGTGTTAGCCTTCTTGTAATCTGCATTTGTAAGATCACCGGCTTTGAGGGCGTCATCTGCCTCGATAAACGTTAAGTAGCCGAGCATCTGGCTCAACCACACCTTGTAGTCCAAGGACTTTTTCAGGACAGAGATACTGTCAGCCTTCATGTCTGACATGGTGGAGGTTAGAATATGAAATTGGAAGAAGTCTGAGACTTCTTCAGAAACGGAGGGCTGTGGTAAACTTTCAAGAATGAAGGCAAGGTCAGATGATAGACTTTCCTCTGCTTCTTCTTGAGACAGTGCTAGTAATTCCTCTACGTCTTCTTCTTCGAAGAGATTCAATAGATCAGACGGTAATGTAGTAGGAACAAACGATGGAGATAGGTTTACTGGTGAAGCAATAGGAGTAGGAGATTGTGCTCTAGAGCCGGGGATAGAAGGAGACCCGTACTCTGGGATTGAAGCAAGATGCTGAGGTTCAGGTTCAGAACCCTCGAAGAAGCTTAAAGAAGCGAATACAGAATAAGAATTGTCTTCTTGCCAGTGGTCAACCGGGATACCCCAGTCTGTACTTCCAATGTATGGACCAGACCACCTATGTTCACAGACTGTTTCGTCACATGGCCAAAACTGGTATTCAGTTTCTTCAGGCCGTCGGTGATAGTCTCTTAGTTCTGTGACATCGAAGAGATGTTGAAGACCTCTGCAGTTGTATGGAGTTTCTTCTTCTGGTGCTTCTGCTTCCAAATTGTTGTCTAGCTGATGCTCAGATGAAGCCACAATGTGATGCTTGACTAGTGTATATTTCCAGTGATGAATACAACAAAAACGCTAGGTACGCCGACCTGTCTACAAAACTATCCAGTCCAGATAGCCCCCGTTGGCTATGCTTGTCAGGTCCTTTGTGACCTTTCTATACCACTTGACTAGCGGCTCCTGCTGCGTCGAGAATTCGATGGTGCCTACGCAACGGCAAGCCCACGAGATGCTGTCTCGCTGCTGTTTGGACCACTGATTGGCCTTGTCGAAGTTGTCACTGACCCAGTTGAGCTGGTCAGCGAAGCAGTGGAGGGCACACTGGGAGTCTCCGAGAAGCGATTCGAAGAGATACTTCTTGTTCTTGTTGAAGATCGCTTGATAGCGCTCGATGGTGGCGCTAACTTTCTTTTCGAGAATACCAATGATTTCTTTGGTTGACTTCTTCTTGAAGTCAGGGAGCGGGCGAGGAGCGGGTGCAGAAAGGTGCTCAGCAAGTGAGCGCGGCTGGGCGGTGGGGTTTGAGCGGACGGGAGTGGGGAGCAGGTGCAACTGGAGTCACAAAAACGTTAGATCGATAGATCAGTGTTGATGAGGTAGAGTCGCGTCAACGGACCTTTCTCTCAGGTCTTGTTGGAGGATAAACTTTTTGCAAATGGCGCAAAGGCCCACTGGAAATACGATCCTTTAGTGCCTTGGGCACTTCAGGTTGTCAAACGCTGAGTCTACTGAGAGACTAGCAAAACACTACGCTTACTCCTGGGAGCGTAGTCTTGGAGATCCTGCAGGGATGGGGACAACTAGGTATGCGCGTGTAGCGCAGGGCTCATAACCTGTTGAAAGGAGTGAAATTGTAGTGGATGTAAAGGCAGTGAAACGAACCTATGAGGGAACTGCTGAGGGAGTCCTGTTAGGCCACAGGAAAGCAGATGAAGGAACAATTACATTAGAGGGCATTTGAGCCCAGTATATATACATGAGAGGAAGGCATTATCTGATCGTACAGTATGCCTATCAGATGAGGCCTGAGTCGTGAGTCATCATCATAAGCTTCATGAGTAAGCATTAGTAAGACGGTAAACGGAACTATAGATAACCGTCAATATCATATGACAAGGGAGTGGAGTTCCGATACCGAATGGAGTACCAAATAGATACCGAGTGGAATGCCAAATGGAACTCGGTATAATCAACTATCTAAAAGAATGTAATCTATGTATAGTAGTGTAGCAGAACATAAAATAAGTCCTTATCAGGAGAACCTGATTAGATAACATATGAAATAGTAGAAGTTCAACACCTCCGTCCTCCACCTCACATCAAGCTCGCAGGCTTGAAACCCGGCCAACTCATCCGTGCGCGCGTCCCGATTTACGGCCTAAAGCAAGCCGGTCGCCGATGGTACGAAGTCCTCCGCGCGATCCTCGAAGGCTTCAAGTTCGTGCGCCTCGAGCACGACCACGCGGTATTTGTCCGGCGTCACCGCGATGGCAACACGGACATCATCTTCGTCCATGTTGACGACATGACCCTCGTCTGCTCGCTTCTTGCCAACCTCACGCGAACCAAGTCCGAGATCAGCTCGAAGCTCGAGATCACCGACAACGGTGAACTTCACTGGCTCCTCGGGATCGAGATCAAGCGCGACTGGTCACGTCGCACGATCGCTCTGTCGCAGCGCGCGTACATCGAGTCAATCCTTGACCGCTACGGTTTCACAGACACCAAGCCTCTCTCGCAGCCTATGGACACTCACGTCCATCTTTCGAAGGATCAGTCCCCTGTTACGCCCGAAGACTTCGCTATCATGCGAAACAAGCCTTACCGAGAAGCTGCGGGCGCCCTCATGTGGCTCGTAGTCGCAACCCGACCCGACCTCGCCGCGACAATTGGCCAGGTCTGCCAGTACATGCAGAACCCCGGCCTTGCACACTGGAATGCCCTCAAGCGAGCCTACCAGTATCTCAAGGGCACGAAAGACCTCTGGCTCGTTCTCGGAGGCACTGGAGATGACGAGATGGTCGGATATTCGGACGCAGATGGTGCTAGCACGGAGGGGCGACATGCAATTTCCGGGTACGTTTTCATGCTCAACGGTGGTGCTGTTTCGTGGTCTTCGAAGCGCCAAGAACTCGTCACCCTCTCGACAACCGAAGCGGAGTACGTCGCCCTCACGCACGCGAGCAAGGAGGCCGTCTGGCTTCGCTCGTTCATCCATGAACTCCTCGGCACCCCCGAACATCCCATTCCTCTTCTGTCCGACAATCAATATGCGATCGCACTTGCGCGCGATGACCGTTTTCACGCACGCACGAAGCACATTGATATACGGTACCATTTTATTCACTACATGATCTCTGACAAGAAGATAGAACTATCCTACTGCCCTACCGAGGAAATGACGACCGACATCCTCACGAAGGCGCTCCCGTCCATGAAGTGCAAACACTTTGCCGCGGCTATGGGCCTCGCGAAGGTTTGAGGGGGAGTGTCGGAATCCGAGGTCGGCGTGGTCGTCCGAACTGATGAAGAACGATAAGAAAAGGTTAGAATGATGATCATAGATAAGTTTTATAGGCTGTGCGATACGGACGACATACCTTACACGTTGCGTAGCACGCCGGCGCTTAACGCCGGCGAACATCGCTCCCGCCTTGGACGGTAGCCTCGAGGCTATCGGGCCCGTACGCATCGTTGCGTAAAGGCTCTCGCCGTCCGTTGCCGTCGTATCGCTACCTAGAGCAAAATATGTATATAAGCAGTACTGAGAAGAATGCATACCTTAGAGTTTTCAAGTCGAAGCTCTCCGGTCTGCGAGACCCTCAAGCACCTGCGTCGCGGCTCAATTCGCCGCCTGGATATTGCGTTGTATACGCGATAGACCATGACCGCCGCACCTGCTAGGTGACTTCGTAGGACTCGACTGAGTATACGTAAGTACAGCGTCACAAAAGAGACAGCTAGAACTCACTCTTCGAGCGACTTCGGGGGCGTGAGCTGCTCGATCGCAGCGTCCACATGCGCGAGGTACTCATCGTACTTCTCCGGGGGAAGATCCGCACCGACGGTATCCTTGGGCCAGAAGGTGGGCTTGGTTTCCGGGCGGGCGTAGAGCTCTGCGATGATTGCGTCCCGGCTTTGGGGATGTTCGGAGAGTTCCTGGACGTCGATTGCGTTGATCTGGAGGTATTTGACGAATAGTCTGGCGAGGGCCTCGACGTCGACTTGGTCACGAGGAACGGTGTATATGTCGATGGAAGTCATCTTGATGAACGGTAGAGAAAGAGACGGAGGGGCACAGTAGAGAGAGGATGTGGATTTTGAGCGTTGTGTTGCGTCCAATGTCGCCACGTCGTCAACCAGGTCTGCTGACCGCCAACACAGTGAGCTCCACGTTCCCGGCAGGTGACCGAGAAGCGGTGGAGGAAAGCCAGCGTGGACCTTCGCCCGCTGCGCTATCTTTGTCGGTTGACATTGCTCACTCACCATCTGTACGGTGTAAGTATGCTCTGAGTCTCTTTACAGTGCCCTGTTGCTATGTCTCTTATGTACATTCCCATTTGTATTTATCCCCGTCCACTCTTCATCTCGTCATCTTCAGCGCCCTGTCAACGACCTCAGTCATAGCAATCACACCCTCCTCCTCCAATGTCCGGCCAATTAGCTGCAACCCTACCGGGAGCCCATGGAAGAGTTGCGGATCATCTGCAAACAAGGCGTAGATCAGTAGCACCGACGAGGATAACCATTTACAGTACATACAGAGCCTGTAAATCGCCTCGTCCTCATGGTTGTAAAATGCGTGCGGGGGCGCTGCCCTGTCGAGCACAGCATCCGCATATGTCACCGGGAACGCACACGTCGTGTAGTCCAGTGTGTTAGTCAGTGTCGTGTAAAAGGCGTCCCTGCATGCCCGAGGCCCGTTGTCAGTATTCAGCTGCCGGGGTGGTGATCCTCCACAACACCGAACCCAGCCAGCCGCGCATCGAAGGGAGGATATGAGCGACGCACGAGTTGCACCCGTGCGGTGTCGCCGTATACGGCGCGACGGGGCTGATGATCGCGTCGGCGGGGCGACCGGTGCCCGTGCGGGGCGCCGTCGCCTCCCAATGGTCGAGATGGCTTTTGCGCAGGTCGCGCTTCTGCCTGTGCAGCTGCCACAGCTACAACGCCCGCCAGGGCTGGAATCAGGCACACGGATCAGACATTGAGGGGAGAACACACACCTCGTACGCGCTCAGGTGGCGCCGCTGGCCCACGATCGTTCGCGCGAAGGGTTCTTCGAGGGTGTAGTCGTGTGCGCCAGTCTCGGGGCTCATGCTTGTGATGAGCGGCTCGCCCGAGAGCGCGCAGTCGGTCAGGTAGTCCCTAGCGTCGTCGGCCGCAAAGATGCGCTCCTGATGCATTTCCGTTAGGACAATGAGGCTGGATGAAACAGCAGCGCGAGCGCGCGACAAGGAGCAGTACACACCGTGCATTCGTGTATCTCCAGATGCTGATAATTCTCCCAGTCGATCACTACACGCCGCGCATCAGCCGCTGCGCTGCCCATCTTGGGAAGTATTCCCGCACCAATGTGACCCGCCGCCTCTAGCGCCTTCTTAGTGAGCTCCATCGCCCGCCGCACAGGTGGGTGCGGCCGGACGACGCCGTTGTCCCACATGATAGCGAAACACATCCGCCCTCCCTCGCCATGCTCCGCGAGCGCGTACTCACGCCAGCTCCACTCCTTGCGCACCGCAAGCGGGTCCTTGCGCCACGGCCGCGCATCGATGACCGCCTTCGTGAACGCGCGCACGCCGGAGACCGTGTGCGCCATCGGGCCGAGCACACTCAGGATGGACTCTTGGCCCTGCATCGAGTTGAGCGCCTTGGCGTATGGCAGGCGTTCGTATGATGGGCGCAGGCCGTACAGCCCGCAGAACGCGCTCGGGATCCGGACGGAGCTGGTATAGTATGTGGTCAGCTGGCTCGGAGCGCAGAGCATGCCTACTGCTTACCCTCCGATGTCGGTGCCGACGCCGAGCGGGCTCCCACGCATGGCGATGAGCGCGCCCTCGCCCCCGGAGGAGCCACCGGGGGTCATGTACCTATTCCATGGGTTTGTCGTCCGCCCGAAGACATGGTTGTAGGTCTCGCCCCACTGCGCACGGTCAGTGCAGGTCGTGGCGCGAGGACGGGCAGACGCTCACCCAGAGGGTTTGCGGCACATTCGTACGGACGAAAAGGACGGCGCCCTGCTCATAGAGGATCTCGGCGAGGACGCAGTCAGAGTCGGCGTAGCGGCCTATCCAGCCGGCGTACCCTGCCCTGCTGTGAGGACTCAGTGCTAGACAAGAATGAATAGCACGCAACCCATGATCGTCTCAAGGCCTTTGAGGGTGAACTGGTCTTTGAGGGAGATGGGCAGGCCATGGAGGGGGCCCATCGGTATTCCCCTAGCGGCGAGGAAATCGTCGACCTCCTTTGCGCGCGCAAGGGCACGATCGACGAAGATCTCGGTCAAGCAATTCGTCTGCGAAGCAATCAGTCGGACACCCGTCAGCGAGGGCCGCTCAATGAAAACGCGAAGAGGACCAGCTGGTGCGCGACGACGGCGCGCTTGTAGAATGCGGTGGTGACCTCGACGGCGGACCACACACCGGTGCGGAGGTTGAGGAGGAGGATGTCGACGTCGAGGGTGTCTGTGATCTCCAGCTCGCGTGGGGTGAGGAGGCCGGAGGCGCGAGGGACGTCGCGGACATCGCGCTGGTCGTCGACTGGGACTTCGATGATCCAGTCCTTCGGGATGGACGCGATCTGCGCGCGTTTGCGGGCCTTGCAGAGATCCTGCCAGGAGGAGGAGGACATGGTGATCAAAAGCAGGTTGTGTGCGCTCGAAGGGCGGCCTACGCCATCCGATGCTCCTCGAATCGCGGACAACGTCTTTCCATCTACCATCTCCTCCTCCTACTCCTCCTCCTCCTCCTCCGCATGCTGTCACGTAGCATCGCACTCATCCTCTTCGTTCACGGCTAGCAAATGTGAGAGACCACCGCATGTTCCAACGACTTCAATCGGGGGCCTTTGCGCTGCCATGTGTCTCTCGACGTGCTCGGCACATGCGACATACGTCCGCGACACGTCTCGACGCCGAGTGCTGGCAGATCCGCTGATGCCTTCGAGTCTCGACAACCGACGACAGCATCAGCACATGCGCCCTGGACAGGGCACATCACAGTGTCTGTCAGTACGGTCGCGTAATGATGGTTCCGACATGCGATATATTAGGCCACAGCGCATTCTGTAATGTCACCCCTTTACGACCTGCTTCGGTATGTTGGTTGCTCTTTTTTCTGTGCTTCTGCTCTGTACCTTCGTTTCGGCACAAGACCTCGGGGTGCCCTTGTCATGGCGTGTAAGCTCATCTCGCTGTCCGTATCTTCAAAGATTGACCGATGCCGCATTCACCAGGATTTTAGTAACAACCGCTCGCTCTCCGAACGCGATTCCATCGCAAAGGCCGGGCTTGACATCATTGTGACCCATTTGGACACCAGCGCGGCCACAGTAGACGGCATTGGCTACTGGCAAGTCGGCAATGTGATTTCTGCCTTGGCCAATTACGACCACTTCGCGAAGACGAAGGTCTACCAGACTGACGTCGTCAATACGCTGAATTCAGCGTACTCGCTTTACGCACACGCTGATCAGTATGGTTACAATGATGATGCCCTGTATGTGGTTCACACATCTTGAGGGGGCTGTGGCTCACGCTCGATTGAAACAGGTGGTGGGGTACCGCTGCATACTACGCATACCGTGCTTACGGGGTACGTACATTGCTCATTCGCCTCGACGTTTCCCGCTGACCTCTCACTGTAGGACACCGATATGCTCAACCACGCAATTGACACTTGGCAGCATGTGTCCGCGTAGTGAGCACCCCAGCTATCACTGTCCCTGCCATCTGTCTCAGGCCTCGCACAGTCAGATCACGGCTGCAGAAGCATCTGCTGGCTCGACCTCGGTCAAGAGCTCCTCAATCTCTGCGACATGCGACGGAGGTGAGCTACCAATTGGCCCCCTCGAGCAAATGCTCATTTTATGTGACAGCATCGATGGCTGGTGGGGTCTTCTGGCGCCCCGCAGCGGACGACTTGGGTGTCAACTCCATTACGACTGGGTACGTGGACGCCGTTACCTAGGCGATATTGTCACTGACGCGCCCTCATCAGCCTTTACCTTACGTAGGACCAGGAATCCCCTCACGCAGCACACCACTGACTGTCGCTACCCAGACTTTCCGCTTTCCTCGCTGAAGTTACTGGCGACCTCCCGACGTACCAGACGCCCGCGATCAACGCGGCGACGTGGATCCAGACGGTGAACCTCAATTCCGACGACATCGTGCTCGATGGCATCAGCGCGCACGACTGCACGCGCTCCTCCGCGAGTTGGCTCTTCACATACAATACTGGCAAGTTCGTCGAAGGCCTCTCCGTCCTCGCGGATGTCAGCGGCGACGCGCAGTGGAAGTCTTTGTACGTCGCGGCCATCACAGTCTGGTGGTGCATGCGCATGCTAATAAGGTTATGTGGGCAGGATGAGCAACGTCGTTGCTGCTGGCACGAAGAAGTCACCATGGCAGGGCTCTGACGGTATCATTACCGAGGCTGCAGATGACACTTCGAACAACGACGGCGCAGGTTTCAAGGGTACGTCCGCGGAGCTCTGCGAGTCGCCGCAACCTCATGTGTATAACGCATAGCTGTCCTCATTCGCGGTCTCAACGAGGCCTTCGTCCGCAACCTCGACGACTGGGACTTCCAGGTGCTCATCCACAGCTACATCGACGTCCAGGTACGCCTTCTCCCGCCCAAACTCTTTGCCCTGCACTCGTGGCTCACTGCTTATGTTCATCAGTACAATGCGCTCCTCGACCTCGCGGACAACAATAACAGCTACGCGATCAACTGGCACGGGCCCGCGACCGCGTACACCGCCTGGGGCCAGCTCGCCGCGCTTGACGTCCTCGTCTCCGCCATTTCAGCCAATACGTAACGCGCCAAACTTTCCGAGTGATCTTGCACCGAGCGCAGGGTCTTTCGTATCATTTATTGCCGTGGGTTCTCCCGCCACTGTATCTGTCTCTACATATCTATTTATCTTGACGGTCTTTACCTCGCCATGGGGCTGCCCACACGCTTCCAATGGTCACCACCGTGAACATCACAGGGTCTGCCGTACAATTTGGGTGATGTCCTGCTGCATCCTGCCGAGGTATGTCGCCAGTTCATCGTCGGGAAGGGTTGAATGTTCGAATGCTTGGGTGAGCTGTGTCCGAAGCTAGCGGCGCATATGGGAAAGAAAGCGATTAGGCACATTATCACTATGAGGAACATAGTAAAACACCCTGAGAAGTGCCTTCCGCCGTATCGCGACCTTGTTCGTCTGACTGTCTTGCTGTTGTCGCTCATGTAGGTCTTGCAGACCTTCGGCGATCCGCCGACCTTCTTTGAGTACATCGGCGGGCAGGTCTGCAAGTCGGGCCAGCTCTAAGCCTGCAGAGAGGTTGGTGCCTCTTCACGGTATTGGCTATGCCCTCAAAGATCATACCATAGTGTTTTATGTCATCGGATGTGCCGTCCACGATCCTACGATGCTGGTGAGGCACTATGATGGGAGTGTGAACGAAACGCACTTATATTGGAACGTTAGACCAAAGTTCGCCGAGGTTTGACGCGCTCGCTGTAGTTTCAAAGCGTCAGTTGAGTATCTCCGCTTCGTGGGCCGGAGAAGGTGACCTGAACAGCGAGATGGAGGCTGATCTTGTCAGCCTTATTGGCAACCGGAGAGCAGAGCACATACTTGACGACCGAAGGTTTGTGCGATAATGACATCGTAAGCTCAGTGAAATGCCTAGTAATGGCAGCACAGCCTCGGTAAGGGTCTCCCATCATGAGCGGTACGCTCACGTTGCGAAGAAGACGTAAGACTAGAAGTGAAAGTAGTCAGTGCACATAACAACAAGTGGAAAACTAGCTCACCTTCACCCGGATCAGCTCCTCAGCGATGGCATGGGCGACCCCCATCCCTTCTCCAGGAGATGTCCCGCGACCAACCTCGTCCATCAAGACGAGCGAGTTTGCTGTTGTTAGACCTGCACAAACAGTCATAAGGCTGCAAATGTAACTGACCAGACGTCCGCACCTAGAATCATGGCACAGGAAGCCATCTCATTAGCAAATGTACTCAGGCTCTTCTCCATGTCGTCGTCATTGGAGAGGCGTGTCAATAGCGCATCGTGCAGCCTGCACTTATGGGTGAGCAACTTGGTGAGAAGCAGAGCACTTACTTGAAGCTCCCGTATTCGGCGGGCACGAAGCATCCACACATGGCGATGACAGTCATGAGTCCAATTTGGCGCAGGTATGTACTCTTCCCTGTGCTCGACGTAAAGAGTGCACATATCCTTGTACAGTGGCGGGTATGTACCTGACATGCTGCAGGAGAGCATTTTTAACCTGAGCTGGATTTGGTGCGCACGAGCACGTACTTTGGACCTTGAACAATCTGGAACGAGGCAGCCTCTGAGCAATAGACATCGTTCGGCACCAGTATTCCAGCTGACTGAACAGTCTCAAGAATGGGGTGACGACCGGCTTTGATCGCAATTGTGCCGGTGAATTCGGGGCGGACTGTCTCAAACAATGGGGCGTGAGTGGCCGACCAATTTTGGGACGGACGCACCGTAATTCCGCACTTCAACAAACGAGCGCAGTAAGCGGCACTAGCAATGATGGCGGCAGAGCAAAGACGCACGAATGGAGACATGGGCAAACGACCAGAGCATGTCGAGAATGGCGACGGCCTCGGATGCCTTATACAGTGCGCCGATGCTGGCAACGATCTCGGCCGCCAGGTCTTGGATAATTCTGTAAGTCGATCAGTGGTGCGCCTAGACATCTAGCGGGAACTACAGACTTGTCACTTAGGATCAACGTTTCGTCCAATGCATCCTTCATACGCGCGTTGCGCTTTTTCTACGACGAGGAAACAATTGATGTATATGCAACTCGGGGTTACGAATAGTAAGGACGTACCAACTCGATGCTGGAGAACAGCCATCTTCCCTTCTGCATCGTCACATTCACGAAGCCCTTGGGCAGCTCGCCTTCGAGCTCGCTCTTCTTCAGCGCAAAGACGAACCCCATATCTTGGAGGACTAGACTGAGCGGGAGGTTATGGCGCTCTGATAGATCCCGATTTAGGGTAAATATGTCGCCGATGTTCTCCTTGTATGTCTCGCGGGCGACGTCTAGAAGACGATTGCAGTTCGCCTTGCGCACAAATTCCTGCATGAGCTTGCTAATCGGCGCATGATAAGAGGGGTTGTCACCTTCACAGCGTATACGCGCGCGTTGATTGCTCCTAACCCTCCCTACAGCGGTGTTTTGTTTGAGATGAGATGACACAGAGACCGGTGGGCTTCACCTTTGCCATTGTCGCCTCTTCGTTCAGGTTGTTCGCAACGAGTATCTCGATATTGGCAAGCCTCTCGTCTGACACCATCTATCGCATTATGCAGTTAGTGCGCCGTGCCCGACGGCCAAAATCCATAAGCTCAATCTACCTCCCCGATAACACCCAGCAACTGTGAGCGACATGCACTCAGGGCGCGTGCCAAGAGAGGCATCGTTTTCACCAGATTTCTCAGTGTTAACATTTGCGCCACTCGAGCCGCTGCTGGCTTTGCGCTGCCGCTTTCTCGTGCGTCTGAGGCGGCTAACTGAGAGGGCACGATGAGTTTGTGGACAGAATGGCAAGAGAGGTGACTGTACCGAACAGATAAGCTTGTCGAAGTCCATCTTGTTCAAACCTTTGAGCGCGTTCTTGACGTCGTTGAAACGGTCTTCATTCTGTACTAGCTCTAAGAACAGAGCGTATGAGACACGATGGAATCAAGCTTACACCGCAACAAACCTTCCACAGCATCTAGGCGTGCCTCTATGGAATCCTGGACTGTGCGGAGCAAGCGTAAGGTGTAAATAGCAGCAGCCTTGACTGACGTACTCGTAATAGGGGCGAGAAGGCTGACACGAAGTAACCTAGCACCCATTGCCGTGTAGGTGTGGTTCAAGAGTCTGACACGAGTGCATATGCGTCCAGACAAAAACGGTATTGTGGCTAAGGGCATACCCGAAAAGAGAATGTGAGGATCTCTTGTTCGACATATTGCCAACGAGTTCCAGGTTTCGGGACGTCTCTGGGTCGATCATCATCGTACCGTCCGCTTGTCCGAATCGGATAAGTAAGGAAGAGGCGGCGAAACGCAAGTTGAGTCTGGCTTCGGCATGCTTGAAGAGTGCACTGGCTGCCGAGAGAGCATAGTACCTATATGCGGCATGAGACTCTTGAAAAAGCTAGAAGAAGGCGCATATACTCACTTGGAAGAAGCAGCAACGATGGTGGCTGCCCTTTCATCGTCTTCAACGATTAGTTGAGTGATGAAATCGAGACCTAGCATGCTCTGCGGCTGTTTTGAATGCAGATAGGAGAATGCTCACCAGCTGTCTCGTTCCAGTACCTGCGCATGACGGGTTCTACAGGTATGTCAAATTCCTCCAGCATGCATTGTACGAGGACGGAGGTTGTAGAGGGGTTCTTTCCGCCGGTGGCTAGCGAGATATCCGACATCGAAAGAAAGGTATCAGGAACCAAAATCAGAGAGGGTGAGTGTAAGTGTAGCTGATGGAGGGTTTTGATGTAGGTCGGGCTGTCGGCGAGCTTCAAAGGTATCTATATCAGCCCCGACCCTTCGCTGCTCGTTACTATCCACTGACTTGGATCAGAGACACCCTGCCCGTATCTTTCTCCAGAGCCACGATACCAACTTCGCGAGCGACACCACGGCCCTCAAGCACCGCGACAACGTAGCTTGACTCATGACGAGACGATGCAGCTGTCTGGGGTCTACCGGTCGCTGGACGGGATTGGGGGCGCGACATGGATGTGGCGGGGCGGGATGTAGAGTAATGGGGATCCTCGGGCATTGTAATATGAGTTGCGGGGGCACTGTACAGTAGTGGTGGCAAGACAAGTGGTGGTAGAAGACAAGTGGTGATCTGAAGCGCGACGCGTTTGTTATGATCACGTGGCCGTATGCACAACAAGAAGCGCGACCTGCGCAAGAGCCACCTCGATCACTGGGAGGCGACAGCGTCCCGCTCGGACACGGATCGCTTCGATGTGCGGCTGGCCGGGCTTCGTGTTATGGAGCACCACCGCTCCGGCGGCTGGATAGCCGCGTCTTAACAACACTGACGAACACGCTATATCACACGACGTGCTGAGTTCGACATGGCAGTGTCCCCGCACCCGATCTACAACCATGAGGACGAAGCGATTTGCAGGCTCTGCATGTACTGCGGATGATTATTCTCCCGGGCGCTGATGATCTACGCCTCGTTCGTAGACGATCCGCAACTCTTCCATGGGCTCCCAGTGGAATTGCAGCTCATTGGGTGGACATATGCGGACATTCAAGGAGGAGAGTGTGATTTCTATAACTGAGGTCGTTGACAGGGCGCTGAAGATGACGAGTGGACGGGATAAATATAAATGGTAATGTACATAAGACACATAGCAACAGGGCACCGTAAAGAGACCCAGTGCATACACTGTACATCGATGGTGAGTGAGCAATGTCAACCGACAAAGATAGCACAGTGTACACTAGAACGGCCTTGACCCTACATGAAACGGGCGACGAGCGTGTCCGCGCTGGCTTTCCTCCACCGCTTCTCGGTCACCCGCAAAATGTCCGGGAACCAGCCCGCAAGAGCATCCTCCCGGTCAAGCACCATTAATACGAGCGCAGCGCCGCTCAGCCAGGCATGCACCATACCCTCACCGGTGTACCCTGCCGCGAGCCACTCTCCCGGAGCAGCCAGATGTGACTCTGGACCACCCTTCTCCGACTCGCAAGCAAAGCTAGGAGGTTCAGGTCGGCCCGATACCTTGGCAGGAAGCCGGCCGACCCAAGGCAGCAGGTCCGTCGAGATCCCGAGGATGCCAGACCACTGCGCCTTGGTGCGGCCCTCCGCCCAGCGCACCAGGCCTGCTGAGTCCTCGAGCACGGGGGCGGCTTCCGCACCCCAGTTTTCCGCGCCAAAATAGAGCGGGAGCGAGCCTGCAAGGTGTGCGGCACCGGCGAAGTTGTACACGGCGTCGTCGGTGATGCCGAGGTCGGGGAGCGCGTTCTCGCACGCCTGCGCCCAGCCGCCGCCATACATGAGCTCGTGTTCGCCCGCGGGAAGTTGCGTGAGGTAGTCGTAGCCCGCGCCGCCGCGGTAGAAGACGTAGGAGCGCGCGCCGGAGAGCGTCGCGCGGTGCAAGCGTGTGCCCGGGCGCTGTGCGGACATGGCGCCGCGCGCGGGGACGAGCTTAGTACGCATGGGCGCGAGGAGGTGCGCGCACCAGCCATTCGTGGCGTGTACTACGTGCTGCGCTTTGAGCGCGCCACGCGGGGTGTGGACGAGGTAGTGGGGCGAGTCGGCGGTCGGGGCGGAGATCGCGGTACAGGGTGTGTGTGTTGAGATGGAGAAACTAGTGTGATGTGTTCATGTCTGCGGGGGGATTACCGGGAAGAGTACGTACTTCTTCGAGTGTTGGTCGCGCAGCTTCACCAGAAGGGAAGTGACAAATCGGTAAGGATGCATCGCGCCTCCGGAGCCATATATGCATCCTACCGTATCCGGAGACAGGTAGTATTTCTGGTGGAAGTCACCATCTCATGAGCAGGTGCTTGAGAACAATTACGGGCACTCTCAGTCACCCTAAACAGATCTGTTACTCACCGTGATAGCATCCTCAGCATCCGCAAAGCCAAACGAGCTAGACTCTTCTGGCATGGCAGCTTTCCATATACGCAGGTTCTCCTTTGCCTCAGCATACGTCTTCCGGCACCTGAACACATCAATATGCTCCGTCTCGCGCACTTGTGACTCTTTAACGATATCTTCCTTCTCCACGACCCGTTGCATCTCTGGGCGGTGGGCAAGACGAAACTTGATCATGCGTTTCGCAGCATCTTCGCCATATGTCTTCTCTAACTCAACATAATCATGATAGAGGGGCGGATTGATATGCCCGCCATTTCTAGAAGACTGAGCCGAGTCATATACACAGAGACTAATCCACCCACCTTCCAGTCGCACCTGAACATACGTCGCGGGCCTCTAACATCACAATCCTAGCGGTGCTCCCATTGGAGAGTAGGCCGTATGCCACCGAGGCTCCTGTGATGCCTGAGCCTATGATAACGATGTCGGCATTGTCTGGCAGAGGGTCATTCACGGAGGAGATAGGAGACGGAGGCACCGTCCAAAGCGAGAGTGTCGGGTCGGGGACGGGGATGCCTGGGGGCGTTTTGAAGCGTTCGTTCAGGAGATCATACGTGTTTTGGAGCTGTGTCGCTGCCGCTGCATAGACTTTGATTTTGGATGTGAGGTTGCCCATCCTTTGATCGACTGGAAAGAGTCAGGCGGACCGTGGGTGGGCGCGAGTATCGGCCGTACTGTAAGTTGTGCTTTCTCCCACCATCATGTAGGACGCACCCCCATTATGGCACGCCAGACCACACAGGTACCGGCACGGAGGTTGAATAGGAGGACGTCGACGTCGAGGGTGTTTGTGATCTCGAGCTCGCGTGGGGTGAGGAGGCCGGAGGCGCGGGGGATGTCGCGGACATCGCGCTGGTCGTCGATTGGGACTTCGATGATCCAGTCCTTCGGGATGAACGCGATCTGCACGCGTTTGCGGTCCTTGCAAAGATCCTCCAGGAGTTACTTAGACTCGGAGGACATGGTGATCAATAGCAAGTTGAGTGCGGTCGCAAGCCTTCATTATCTCCCCACTGTACTGAAAGCCAATAATATGAGCGACACGGCATTACCGGCGTCCTCTACCTGATGGAACCCTCCATCCATTTTGGCAGAGTCAGGGACGGGTACTTGATCTTGTAAGAAAATTGAAGAGTAGTCCAAGGCATCATTGGAATCTGCATATCAGACAACTGCTGGGTATAGCAGCAGCATCTGGCTCAAGTAGTTCAAACAGCGTGCCCTATCAGTCTGGCTGGATTCTCCACCCAGCTCCTCCACACCTCCACAAAGGCAACTAATTCAGCTCCTTCGACCACCCTATGGTCTGCACTCCAGCTGATCCCCAGTTTGAGTCGCCTCACGCCGCCCTCGACGTTGTCCACATCCCATACCCACTTCGCACGACCGACAGCCATGATGGCAACACCACCACCGGGGACCAGGACAGGGGAAGCAGAATCGACAGCACCTATGCCACCAACATTTGACACCGTTATCGTCCCCCCGCGTCTGGGCATCTCCACAGGAGTCAGGCCGCAAGGAATCTGTCGGCCAAGATGAGCAAGGTGCTTCAGCCGCGACGCAATGTCGTAGACAGTCGCCTTGTCTACAGCTTGGAGTGTTGGCGTGTATAAGCCTGTTGGCGTGGAAAGCCCGATGCTGATGTCCGCTTGCGGGCGGACCGTGAGCGTTGGTTTCTCCGACGCGGTGGTTTCGTATGTCGTCAACGAGGAGCGGAAGAGCGGCCATTCATGCATCACTTTAGCGAGGGTCTTCAACAAGAATGGTAGATAGGTGAGGCGAGTATAACAGGCCGACTCCGGAAGTGCAGGCGGGATGGGAGGAGGGAGGAATGACACTGGCGAGACGACGGTGGACGCGTCTGGGTGTGCGGCCGTGCCAGCGGAGCGATAATGAATGGGTATATGTGAGTTCAATACGGGCAGCATATGGTGCAACTCAGTGAGATCCAACGTCGTCGAGAAACTAAAGAATAGATGAAGAGTTTTCAAAGACAAAGACGTAAAATGGCACTCACCCGAACTGGGGGATCTCCAAGCTCTGCTGCCATCAGTGTAGTCCACACGCGCGACGAGGCAACGTTGCTCACCTTGGTCATTGCTTTCCACATATTGTATCGTGTCCGTCCCAGCTCAACGACCGTCTCCCCCTCTGATGCGCCGGATTCTTGCGGGAGCACTGGACGCGCTTCGGTCGCCGATTGAGCTAGGTAACGGTCGACATCTTGCTTCTCGATCCGACCTGCCTTCCCACTTCCTGGCGCCAGACTAGCAAGGTCAACGCCATGCTGCCTCGCATAGTGTCGGACAGACGGCATAGCGAGAACAGACTGGCTCCGGGGGTCGGCGACACCATCCGCGCTGGCACGAGGATCCAGAGGATGTGTACGCGCCTCTGCGGGCTTCCCAGTCGTGTGCGACGGTGTTGTATCCGGAGCGGAGGTCGGCGTTGGGGGCTCCGGATGGCTAGCGTCCTCCTCTTCCTCGACTTCAATGACGCAGAGGCCTGAACCGACCTTGGCGACTTCTCCCTCCTTGACTAGGATGTCCCTCACCACACCCTCGAAGGGGCTAGTGATCTCGACGCTAGCCTTGTCACTCTGCACCTCGCAAAGTGGATCAAAGGCCTGTATGGGGCTGGTAGGCTTTACACTCCTGTACAAGGAGTATGCGTCGTACACGCTGTAGCTTCATATAGAACGCATAGACAAACCATCGTATGACCTCACATTCCGTGATTCCTTCGCCGATGTCCGCAAGCTTGAACTCCTTAAGCGACTTGCGCGGGGCACCGAGGACGAGCCCAGCGTGGAATCGCGAGATATGCCCTGCTGCGCGCGGGCGAAGGAAGTGCAGTCGAAACATAGAGGGCTGGACGCAAAGTGCGCGACGTCGAAACGCAACGGCCGGGACATGGAGGTCATGCTTGCGGGAAACCAGCGCCTCCCCGCATCATCTCGCGCTCGGGTTCCTCCGACGACTGCTGCCTCTCGCCTCGGCCACTCCGACTCTCATTGTCTCAGCGATGGCAGAAGACGAAGGTTCGCTTGCTATGCGTAGGTCCAAGCGAAGCACCGCTGGGAACAGGTAAGGTAACTCGGCAGCGCGTGCCTCTCAGTCGCTGACGTTCTCATAGGATGGAGGCAGCGCTGGCCGAGTTCCGCGCCGAAGATGTTGGCATGGATGTGGAGGATGATATTGACTTCATCGTCATGAAAGGTGAGCACTATAGCTTCCTAATTTTACACCACTGCTCATCGCCACTTCGTCCTTCAAGCGTAGACGAAGACGATGCATTCGAGTCTGATTTCGAAAGCACCGACGAGGAAGCCCAGGCTCAAGAAGCTCACGATGATGAGGAGAGAATGGCCCGGGATGACCGGCAGGCTCGCAGGGTGAGTACATATATATGCTACGCGTTTTCTTACTGACCCTCCTGCAGGTCAATCGTTCCAAATTAGATAGAGTGACTGCCGCCGCACATGAGCGGCACAAAGCGTCGTTCAATCCTCAGCTACATGACGTACAGGACGCCGATTTGTCTAGCACGAGGTTGAAGCGGAGGGTATCCATGGGTTCGGTGATCGATGCAGAAACTGGTGAGGCCGTGGAGGGAAGCAAGAGACACAGCCGAAGAACACACACCATGCTCAACACGTCTGAGACTGCTATCCGCGTCAAAGATGCCGAAGTGAAGAAAGCTAGTCGTGTTTTGCCGTCATTCAAACTCCTTGCTGATATGTTGCACAGTCTGCGCTTCCCAAGAAGACGAAGACACCTGTGAAGCTGCCTTCCCAACGTGAACTTATCGAGCGCGCTCTGAAAATGGAAGACGGAAACATCAAGGAACACCGTGATTACCTGTCCACGGAAGAGGAGAAACGCAAGAAAGCGCGCCTTGTGAGGACGGCTGTTCAAGGGCCACTCATACGATGGATCAGTAAAGTGGAGGAAGAAACCGTACGAGAGGAACCTCCCCCGCCTCCTACACCATCATATACGTACACCGCTGTTCCTTACCACCAGTATTATCCGCCCCCGCCCCCACCACCTCCGCCGTCGCAGGCAACAAATACGCCGGGGGCCAAATCGAAGTCTTCGACCTCGAGATCATTCTTGCACGTCTCGGCTGCGTATCATGCAGAGCTTCCTCAACAGAATCCTTCCTCCCCCTCTGCCTCGCAAACATATCCTACCCCTACGTCCACCGTCCAAGTTGCGGGCTCCTCAAATGCGCCTACATCAGAATCGCAAGCTCCACCCTCTACTCTGTCCTGGCATTCCGGGTATTCTGGGGCTTCTCAAGTTGCACCCGCTTCAACCCTCCAGTCGTACACTCAGCCATATTACTCAAACCCGTACTATTATTACCCACATTATGCCCAGCCGCAGCCGCAGCCAGCCCCACCAGAGCCTATAGAACGCATAGAGAGGGTGACCAAGAACTATGTCATACACGAGCTATCACAGCAAGAGAAGCAGAGACCCCCATGGCACTCGACGATGAGTGCAATGTTCGGCGACCATGTCAAATGGGAGGAGTTGCGTGTGTACACGTCGAAGGGAAGACCCTTGTGTAAGCATGTGTTCTCATTACAATGCAGCGCGACTCTGACACAAACTACTAGCCCGTCCTGTGCTTCACTGTCCTATCACAGGGAAAGTTGCGAACTACAAGGACCCTCGTACCAACGTGCCATTCGCGGATATCGCGGCATATGAGACGTTGACGAGAGTCCTCGAGCACGAGTATGTCTGGAGCGATAGTCTGGGTTGTTATACTGCGTAGTTTGTACTCTCTGTCTCCCGCATACGTATCAGACATTGAAGGGAGGACGCAGACCTCGTATGCGCTCAGGTGGCGCTCACTAGGGTCGGGCTCGGCAGCACGAGACGGTCTCCTGGCACAATGTAGTGCTGATGGCAATTGCTCAACGCTCCAATCGCCGGCGAGCGGCGCTTGGCGACGGGTTTTGACGGGTGGCGAATGGGTGGCGATTGTGGCGCGCCGTGGCAATTGCTCAAAATGTGATTTTTAGAGAGAACATCCACTCTATGCACAATAAAACTCATGTCTCGACTCTACGAGAGGCCTACTGAGCGAAGGAGATCATTAGTACTCCACTGCTTATTCCCCGGTGCGTTGTCATGCTCATTGACCTCCTCCTGCACCGGCTTTGGCGCCACACCCTTCCTAATCTCCGCTAACTCCTCGACGGCGTACACCGCGTCCACGCCCACTGCGTCTCTGAGACCATCCCCACGCCTGCCTTCTGCGCCGCCCCGTACTTCGCGTGCTTCGTCCTCGTGCTGCTGGGCCTCAAACCGCTCGAATTCCTCCGCGACCTCCTCTGGCGACAATGTCTTGGGTCCCTCGGTGTCTGCAGTGGGCGCGGTAGTAGGAGATTGGAAGGACCATTGATCTAGGAGTTCTGTGGCCTTCTCCTTGTTGAGGCCGCGCTCGTCTCGCGTGTGCATATGTGCATGTCTGCGATGCACAGTGGCGCCATTGGTGAGTTCGCTTTCGTAGTTGTTGCGCAGCGTGCCTATCGTCTGGATATGATCGACTGTCCAATTGCAGCGCTTGACGCTCTGGACCCCACCAAGGTTCGAGAACAACCGTTCGACCTCAGCGCAGTGGGGGACAATGGAGAAGATCCGGATCGCAAGTGCCTTGATTGGGTGTTCCTTCGCGCGGACGAGAAGGGACTCCCACCACGTACGGGCGTTGGATATCCCGCCCGCAAATGGTGCGTTTCCGAGTTGGTAGCTCTTGAGGTCCTGTAGCAGCTGACGAGCAGCTTCTTCTGGCCACTTCCATCGCTGTGCGAGATCAAGACTGATGCGACAAGCGTCAGTGAGCTTCCGTGAATGGGTAGCACTTGAGATTGCAAGCCGGCGGCACAAGGGATGGAGGAAAAGGGCGAGCCAGTGAATGTCGGTATTCAGGCGATGGAACTCGTGTCGGACAGTCGACTTTGCATGATAGGCAAAGTCAACGTCATCGGTCTCGGTGATCGATAGCTTCGCAATCGCTCGCTCTGCCCAAAGCAGCTCGAGCATGCAGTCGGCGAGGTTCGCGTCACGCGTTTCAACGTTGCCGATTGCGTCAACCAGTGGTTTGCATGTCCGAATGAGTTGCTCGTTGTGGCGCCAGTGGGTTGCGTTGCGGATGCAGATATCCACCACATCGCTACTGACGGAGGTCAAGCCGCGTGTTGCACGCTGCGCATCATCCCGTAAGCATAGCTCTTGCAAGCATGGCCTATTCAAGTTTGACAATGTAGCTCAGCTTTCTGAGAGTGTGATAAGCATGTAATTCCATACCTGTAGCTCTGTACACTTATAGCCTGTAGAACAAGACCATAGAACCGTGTTGGGAAGTTCGTCTTCATTGAGCGGGTGACATTGATCCTGATTGCAATCGCCTCGAGCTGTCCACCCCAGTAATGGGAAGAGTTGAAATATGAAACAAGGCGCGCATTCCTCGTCATGACAGCCTTTGCGACAGGATGGGATGAAATCTTCCCGACAATGGTGTTGAGGGCATGCAGGAAACAGAAGAGGGTCTGAAGGAAAAGAAGATCAGGTTCTGCTGAGTACTAGACCTGTGCTACGTACAATTGTCCAGGGATACCTCAGCTGATAGTTGCGACGGAACGCGGTCATTGTAGTCGGGTTATCCGTGACGAGTGCAACCACCTGACTTGGGCTAACTTCCTTCTTTTGCAGTGCACCTTCAACCATGTTACGCGACGACTCGCGCTAACTCGGCTAAGGTCGACTCTGGAGACCACTGACCTATTACACAAATAGTCAGTCAACCTAACCCCTAGGACTTACCTACCTGGGCCTAGCGAGCTACACGAAGGAAACCCTGTCCTTCGATGAGAGTGACGATAGATGCCTGGGAGCACAATGCTACCACCAGGATCGAGCAAGCGAGAGTCTGGTGTCGGCTAACTCAGAGGCTTCACTGCAGGGGATGCGAGTGAAGGTTGAGTATAGATTAAACCAGGTCGAAGTTGGGACTTCGACCATCTACAGACTGCAGTATATATACAAGAGAGGTTCAGGGCAAGCCTCTACGATTCAGGGCAGGGTCACCGAGGTTGAGCTCGGTGTGGGGCCAATAGGAGAAACACAGGGGAAGGGTAGGAGGAACCCTGGGGGTCATGGGAGTGGGAGTGAGTCAGAGTCCGGAGGAATGAGTCATGGGAAGCATGAGGGATATAGTGAATGGCCAATGGGAAGCGTCCTCGGTGTGAGTACCACACCAGTCCCTATCTAAGTATAGTACAGGCTCGAGTCATGAAGGGGAATGACCTAGCCTTGGGAGTCATGAGAACAAAGAGGTGCGGAGCCGGGCCGAGGGATCGGGCCGGGCTCCAGTCATGTGGGACGCGATGGCGGCAAGGGGAAAGGAACCGGTCCGAGAGAGTGGTAGGGTTAGGTGTATGTCACGTGTTCCAGGATGCAGTGGCGCGCATCCTGACATTCGTAACATTAGCTCCTTCCTATGGTCGACGACCTCGACGACCTAGCTCCCTCCTCGTGTGGGTTCTCGGCGGTGCCGGTTCGTGCACTGCTTCTTGCGGTGGGGATGGAATCGTTGTCGGATCCTTCGGGGGTCGGGGGAGAGGATACGGACTCGTCCGGGGAGACTAAGGTGGGCGTCGGGGAGGTTGCGAGTAACTGGAGTGGGAAGTACTCGACGTTCCCGATGTGCTCGTACGCGGGGGTTTGTCGTTCTAGACGATTGCTGGACCGGTCTGTTCCTGGCTGACGGGGATCGAAGGATAGTTGGTCTCCTTCCAACTGTTTGCGGAATGGGTCGCGCCGAGCCTCGTGTCCTTCGGTACGAACACAATATCTGCAGTGAGGGCACCAGGAGAAGGTGGGATCGTGATGGGTGTGCTGCCTTCGAGGGAGCGTATCCCAGGATGGTGTCGATGGTTCGGGGAATGATGTAGGGGATCGTTGGCCATCGAGGTACTGGGTGAGGAAGTCCCGGAGAGCAGTAAGGAACGAAAGGAGGGACGATGAGGGCATCTGGTTGGGAGGGACGATCGTTCCTTGTTCCCTTTATCTCTACAGGAGATAACCTCGTGTCGTTCTTCTCGAGTTCTTCTGTTTCCGTGTGCGAGGATGGGGAGTCATCGTGGAGTGCAGGGGAAATCTTTTGCGAATCATGGGTCTTTGATTCGAAAACGAGTTGACCCATGACCTCCCGTGCTTGTTCCGTGTCGGCGACGGCCTCATCTCGGTTCCGAACAGTCTCCGATGGTCCTTCGATCAAATCGAAAGTGGCTCGTGCCGTCCCGAGTTTGTCCGTGGTCTTCAGACCAACCGTAAAATTCGCCCCTTTCGTACAGTCATGGTCCACCATGACATCACTAGGGACCGATCGGTCCGTACCGGGCGGTGGGGGTTCCGTGTGGGGTTTCGTTTGCTGATAAGGCGTCCCGCTTTCCTTGTCTCGGGAGATGAACGCGGCCCTGTCCGGCCAACGTGAAACTCGTTGTTCGGCCGCCGTGGTTTCCGTAATGCCAAGAGGTTCGGCGGACAGTAGGTCGAAGAGATTGGGAGGGATCCTTTCCTCCAACGTCTTCTCCTTGTCCTTGACCTGCGCGGGTTCCGTGGCCGTGGTGACTGGAGTCGACGGGGTGTTACCGTGGTGGCGAGACGTCTCCTCGTCCTTGGGTGGCGACTCGATGTGCGAGTAGACGGTGAAGAGGTCGCTCCCCATGAACGAGGAGAGCTTCTCGTCCTCTTCTGAGAAGGTCCGTTCGAGGAGCTTCTCCAGATCTTCTTCTTCATCATCACTCGGGTCGAGTGAGAGCGGTGGTGGCGGTGGATCCTCCAGATCCTCCGCAGGTTCTGGGGATTGTTGTAGGACTACAGTATGAGGAATCCTTGGTGGCAGATCATCCTGATCTGGCACTTCCTCAACTGTTGCACAGGGAGCTTCCTTCTCCCGTGCCAGCGTCTTGGGCAAAGGTGTTGGCCAAGACGGTTCTTCCTTCAGATCAGAGATGGTCCTCTGGCGGAGCATCTCCTGATCTCGCTCTTTGTTGGGGTTGGGGTTGATTGGTGGTGGTGGATCTTCCCGATCCACCACGGGTTCTTGGGGTTGTTCTGGGGTTACAGTACAAGGAGTCCTTAGTGACAGATCGTCCTGATCTGTCACCTCCTTTACTGTTGCGCGGGTTGTCTTCTCTGATGTCGACGCCTTGGGCAAGGGCGTTGGCCGGAATGGTCCTCGGGGTGGCGTCGACCCCCGTGCCCTTAGCTCCCTCCTAACGGTCGTCGCCCCCGACGACTTAGCTCCTCGGGGGGGTCTCGGGTTCTGGTAAATGGGAGATGGTGAACGTCGAAGACGTTCCAGCATGCCCCTCCAGCTCGGTGGGGGTGATTCGGTACGGAGTTGGGTAGTCGAGAGGTTCGCTTCGCCCAAAAAAATTTTCGGGGGTGGTGATGGATCTTCCTGATCCACCACGGGTTCAGGGAGTGGGGTGGGGGTTGCGATACAATAAGTTCTTGACGACAGTCGCTCTTGGTTAGCTCCCTCCTCTACGCGGGGACTCGTCTTCCATTGCCCTATCGCTGGGTGTGTGGGCGGGAGGTTCGTTTGTTCCTCCGAAGATCGCGGGGATGGAGTAGGGGTCGCAGTGTGAAGAGTCCTTGGTGACGGACGCTCTTGGTCAGTCACTTCTTCTGTTGCTGTTGCAGGGATCGTCTTCCAATACCCTCCGTATTTGAGGGCAAGGTCATCCCATGGGTTCGTTGGTGGATCATCGAACAGATCCGTCGATACTTCGCGTTCACGCGGCTTCTTCTCCTCCTGCTCAGGTACTGGTGGTGGTTTGAGCGAGGGTAATGGCCAGGGCGTCGGCCCTAGCGATCCTAGGTCTTCAAAGTAGGATGAAGGTGATTCGGGCTCTGGTGAATCGGCGTCAAGGTCCTCCATCGATCCGATATCGATGAGGGTTTCGGTTTCTGCGGCTTTCGTCTGGGAAAGAGAATTTGTTCGGGGTCCTCCCTGCACAGAAACGGGAGGCCCTAGGCAAAATCCATCGCGAGATATGCCGCCGTTTCTGGGTCAAGGCCCAGTGCTATGTTTCGAAGAGCTTCCGCTGCTACGGCTTTAAGGTCTTCCTTGGTAAACGACATGGTGGGCAGAGATGGGATAGGAAGAGTAGCTGAGGGGGTGTCGAGCTATGGGTTCCTTCGAGGTACTGCTCGAGTGCTCTGGTTGACTTCTCTTCAAGCGGAGTGGGTACTGGTGCGATGACTGAGGTTGAAGCAAGAGGTGATCCGACGTATTGCGGGGATGTCGGAGAAACTGCGGCTTCCAATGAAACTTCTCGGGTGATTGTCGGGCTGACAACGGGGGTGGTTCTCGGGGTAGGCTTCCTAGCCTGTCTGGTGAGCGATCGTACGTGATCGAATGCTGTCTGCGCGTGCTGTTCAAGTGTTGTTCTGGTGTCTTTCTGCTTCTGTGAGGTTGTCCAATCTTCTGGAAACCAGGACCAGCTTAGGTCCTTGTTGTCTTCTTTCTGGAGTCCGACGTCGCGGAACGCTCCCTTCTCTTCAAACTGGAAGAGGCTGGTTTCGGTATTCCACCAAAGATCCTTGAGTGGTGGGAGCCCTACGCTTCCCGCGTCGATCTTGGTGCGAATAGGAATGGTGTCTGGAGCCGGTCTTCGTTGGCTTTAACTCCTCTGGGTAGAGCGAGTTCTTCTGAGCAATACACAGGTTGCTGTCCTGTCTTCTCTTGAACGATACGTCAATCGTCAAGGCGGGGGTTCGCACGACACGTCGGTCGTCGAGGTAGTCTTCTCTTCTCGCACGATATGTCGATCGTCGAGGCAATGGTCTTCTGCACGATATGTCGATCGTCAGGGCAAGTCTTCTCCAAGCCGGTCTGTTGGCTGAGGTGTGTGCTGGGGAACTGGGAAAGAGAACACAGGAGCGGGGATGGGTATCCCTACACCTGGGCAGGTGGGGAGGGTTGTAACTTCGACCTAATGTTACGCGACGACTCGCGCTAACTCGGCTAAGGTCGACTCTGGAGACCACTGACCTATTACACAAATAGTCAGTCAACCTAACCCCTAGGACTTACCTACCTGGGCCTAGCGAGCTACACGAAGGAAACCCTGTCCTTCGATGAGAGTGACGATAGATGCCTGGGAGCACAATGCTACCACCAGGATCGAGCAAGCGAGAGTCTGGTGTCGGCTAACTCAGAGGCTTCACTGCAGGGGATGCGAGTGAAGGTTGAGTATAGATTAAACCAGGTCGAAGTTGGGACTTCGACCATCTACAGACTGCAGTATATATACAAGAGAGGTTCAGGGCAAGCCTCTACGATTCAGGGCAGGGTCACCGAGGTTGAGCTCGGTGTGGGGCCAATAGGAGAAACACAGGGGAAGGGTAGGAGGAACCCTGGGGGTCATGGGAGTGGGAGTGAGTCAGAGTCCGGAGGAATGAGTCATGGGAAGCATGAGGGATATAGTGAATGGCCAATGGGAAGCGTCCTCGGTGTGAGTACCACACCAGTCCCTATCTAAGTATAGTACAGGCTCGAGTCATGAAGGGGAATGACCTAGCCTTGGGAGTCATGAGAACAAAGAGGTGCGGAGCCGGGCCGAGGGATCGGGCCGGGCTCCAGTCATGTGGGACGCGATGGCGGCAAGGGGAAAGGAACCGGTCCGAGAGAGTGGTAGGGTTAGGTGTATGTCACGTGTTCCAGGATGCAGTGGCGCGCATCCTGACATTCGTAACAAACCACAGTCAAAACTGCATCAGCTGTTGCACGCTTTCCCGTCAAATCCTCAAGGCCCAAGACAACCGGGCGGAAGCCTACTTCCGCAAGCAGAGTACCATAAATGCTTCGCCGCAGCCGGTCCTCCCAGCCATCAGTCATGAGGGTCAGGGACTCCCTTTTCTTCAGTCTCGCAACTTCTTGCAGATGTACACGAGCCTCCTCACGCGGGAGGTAGTTCTGTGTAAGCATAAATCGGCTCGGCACCGTATAACTTGGGCGTATGCGATTGACCCATTGAATGAAGAATGGGTCCTCGACAGCATTGAATGCAATATTACCGTGAATAAGAAACCTAGTATGGTATGTGAGTGCTCTATTGTGAGGCCCGTCATCATGTGCATACCGAAGCAGAAGAAAGTCTGTCCTTTCCTTCTCTTCTTTCGCCATAGGTCGATCCACAAAACTGTCGAGTGTATTGCCAGTCTTGGCTACTACCACTCGTGTCTTCGCTTTCTTTGCAGGCCGTACAGATGCAGGGTTGTCGATGTCGTCTTCTTCGTCATCATCAATAAGTACGGCCGTCGCCGCGGAACTGCCCTCTGCCACCTCCTCCAGCTGGACATCCGTATCCTGCGCGAGAATCTGCCATGCTTCCTTCCGGGCCGATTCCGGTGCATGATGACATTCTGTCGGCTTCGCGATATGCTGCAGACACCGTTTCTCGCGATGCTCGATGAGGGGACTACCGTCGGGACAGTAGTTGCACTTGAATTTATATCGCTTTGTCTTGGGATTTCGTTCGGTGGACTTTGTGAAATGCTTCTCCACGAACGGTAAAAGCAACCGGCCGCCGCCGTGAGCACTGGGTTCGCCAGGAGCCATCGAGTGTGACAGCTTCGAGAAGCAGGACCGTGAGCGCCGAATCAAGCTGTCACTGCCAGAATAGGCATCCCTTGGAGCTTATATAATCAAAACCTTCGTCAACGGTCTCCAGCCTCAAGGACGGCATATATCACTATTCCAACATGATATCTACACGGTAAATTAAGATAGGGCACGTTCCCTCAATCGCCACCAAGCGCCAGTCGGTGCCATACCTGTCGCCATTTGCCAGGCAATCGCCACCCCTGGCGCTTGCCAGGTGGCGAGCTGGCGCTCAATTGCCAACAACACTAGCACAATGTGAGCACATTGTGTATGTTCCGCGGCAGTCTGCCCGTATCTGGAAAGCACTGCCAGGTCTGTGGATCCACAGACCTGGCAGTGAGCATGCAGTCGCGAGCGAGAGCCTGCCCACAGTCAGCGAGCAACAAGACGAGGCATTGGCGTAGAGTACGTACGTGTGGCGTGTTCTTGGGGGTGAACCAGCGGCTCTCGGATCCCATCTTGTTCGGGGTCGGCCATGGTCAGGCTCCGGTCGTATCAGGAGACTGAGCTGGGGTCGACCCTTGGAGCCTTTGACTGCAAGTCCGCAGTGCATGTTCAACCTGAGGATATCATGTAGAGGGTGAGCATGCTTACAAACGCGAATAAAGTTATCGAGATACCTTTGGCCGAGCTCCTCGAGTGTAATTAGGAATCCGCCAGGAAACAATCATGGTCACGATATCCTCACGCGAGCGGTCCTGGCGGGCCGCCGCGGATAAGAGGAGATGGGGTCTCGTGCTAATGGTGCGTCCCTGCTCCACTTCAAGTTGTTGTGCTGCAGGAAAGACATACTTAGCTGACGTAGATGTTTTCTGGGGTTTCCTCCAGCGAGAGGACGAATTCGTCATCGGGATCGGGCACTTCTGGCACACTGGGGTTTGTACGAGGCGGGTGAGGGTGAGGAGGCGGATTCGTTGTAACCAGGTTCACAATAGTACAGTGGGTTAATCACTGATCTCACGCTGTTAGTAGGCTCGTGCTATGATGTTGACGCGGAGGGGACAGGCATAACGGCCTCGGTGACCGTTCGGGCGCGATGTTGAGTGCCACTCACCCTGCTGACGGCGCGCTTGTGGAAGGCGACCACACGGCGGTGCGGTTGAGAAGACTAGCGTCAGCGTCGACGGTATCCATGATGTTGAGCTCGTGTGAGGCCGGAGGGACATCGGGGACATCGCACTGCAGGTCGTCGATCGGGACTTGGATGATCCAATCGTTCGGGACGGACAGGATCAGCGCACGTTCGCAGGCCTTGCGGAGATCCTGCCAGGTGTTAGACATGGTGGGCAAAGCAAGGGCGGCCTGGTCGGATGCTCGCAGGGCAGCGACGTCGATGTAGCTCTTACTCGCTAGACCGCAATGGGTAGCGAACGAACGGGGGAAACCGTGAGACGGCTAGCAGAGGGTTAGAAGACGACACGCGTAACGCGGGGCCGCGGTCGTGGTCAAGCTTCTCTGCAGGTAAGCTACGTCTCTCCGTCAGACACTGACGTGTGCTTCCTCGGTTGCTCGCTAGTGCATGCGCATGTACCACTCCTGTCCGGAATAAGGATCTGTGCACGGGTGGTATAAAATGAGCACATATCGCTCTACTGCCGCTTATTGGGGACACACATGTCAGTCGTCGAAAATCGGTTGTGCATACAAGAGCTATGCGAAGTGCATTATTATGAGTCGAAGAAAGACGCGTGGGAGCGACAATCGCAAACGTCGGCGGCCGCATCGATGAGAGGTGACGACGAGCGGGGAGGGGAGCTGGTGGCGGGAGTGTTTGCGCGTGTTGGGAGGCACGGGCGTCTAAGGGGAGGGCAGTCGGGAAGGCTGCGGGGAGTTTATCTGTTGGCGACTGGCTCAACAACGCCCTCCCAGCCCGCTACTCCCCCCTCGACCCTGCCTCTCGTTTTCCCCTTCTCCTCCAAAAGGTGCTTTTCTTTCTTTCCTCCTTTCCTACGCGTTCTGAGATTCCGTTCCAGGTCGTTGGGCGTGCTTAATCCCTCTGACGACGACGGCGACGCCCGCAGCAACAACACCGTCCCCGCTCCCTGCTGCCGCCCCCGCGTGCAGACCCCCTCGCTGCACCCTAGCCAGAGTCCATGGCCGTGCTCGTCTCCCAGGACTGGCAGCCTCCCAAAGACCATACCATGGACGCGCTGCCTTCCCCATCCTCTCCCATCAGTCCCACCGTGCCCCGCCAGCGCTCATCGCCTGCCAATGACCAGCAGCCTCCCAACCCCATGTCCAACCAGCAACCCTACCCTTACCCTGTCCAGCAGCAGCAGCAGGCTGCCTGGTCTCCCGCCCACTCTCCCCAGCAGTTCTACCCCAACTTTTATCAAAACCAGCCGTCCTATCCTATCCACCCACACGGCCCCCACCCGAACCAGCAGCAGATCCACGCCCAGAACCCTTACTACGACCCCGCCAACAACCAGTACGCTCAGTGGGCTTATCAGCAGATGGTCTACAACGCTCAGCAGGCCCATCAAATGTCCCACGTCCCCCAGCATATCGGCTCCCAGCGCGGCAGGTCTGCCCCTCCCGGCGACTACTTTGCCATCAACCAGCTCCCGGGCTTCAACCCCTTCCCTAGCGGCACACCGCCTCCACATCCCTCCCAGCTCCCCAACGGCGGCTATCCGTCCTCGAGTGATCAGCAGCAGCACTCTCCACAGTATCAGGGTTTCCACCCCTACCGACGTCCACCACGCCAGGCCTCTTCCGCCCCAGATCAGGCCCCCAACACTGAGTGGCGGCCGCCGCCGCAGGCTGGCGCCTTTCAGCCTCCCTACGTCCGCGCTGACGCGGCGGGATCATCCACATCGATCAACTCGTCTTCCAGCCATTCCGGGAGCCAGCGGCAGCGCACCAACAGCAATCAGAGCAATACTGCTTCCCCACCGCCCTCGCATCACGGCAAGCCGAGCAGTAGCAGTGGAGGCGGCGGGAACATCCGAGGCGGGACGGTTACCTCTGCTCCCCCCCAGCCCCAGCCGCAACCCAGCAGTGCTGCCGCCTCTTCCCTGCGCGCCCACGGTCGCACATCCTCCACCTCGTCCACCTCCTCCGCAGGGCCGCGCGGCGCACCCACCGGTGCTCCACCCGCCGCGACCGCTTCTCACGGCGCAAACCTTCGCAAGCCTTCGCCGCTCTCCCAGGGTACCTTCACCGCGACCGAGAAGCGCATGTCCCGCGACGACAGCGACCTCGCGGCCATGCTCGAGCCCAACCCGAACGCACCCGGCGTGCGCAGCGGCGGGCTCAAAGGTCGTCTGCGCCGCGCTCTGTCCCTCGGGGCGAACCAGACACTACATGAGGAAGACGAGGGCGAAGAGGACGTGGTCAAGGTCGGACCGCGCGTGGCGCCGGTAAGGAGTGTCCCCGGGAGCTCGCAGGCGACGATCACGGGTGACGACGAGTCGACGGCGACGGTGCAAAAGAAAAAGTCGCGCTCGCTCTTCAACTCGCGGCTCAACCGCTCTACGGACAACATCTCGCTCTCGTCGACCATGTCCTCCGCCTCGATGGTCATCCGCAAGCTCGGCAACATTGGCAAACTCACGCGCCGCAATTCGCTCGCAGGCATCACATCCCTCTTCAAGGACAAGAAGGAGAAGGAGGACGAGGCCGCCGGGAAGAAGGATAAGAAGAAGAAGGGTGAGAAGGGTGCTATCGTAGATCCCAGCGTCTCGATGGCCACCGCGGAGCTTGATCGCCCAGAGTACGGTGGGCCCGAGCTTGCAGGCCTCAGTCCCGCTGCCAGGCTGGCGCGGCAGCACACGTTGAAGAGCAATGCAGAAGCAGCAGCTAGAGCGAAGGCAGAAGCAGAAGCTCGTGCCGCCGCGGCCGCGGCTGCAGCAGCGCAGAATGCGCAGACGGCGGTGCCAACGACCTGGGAAAAGAATACGACGAACAGGCAAGGTGAGCCTGGTGGCTCTCGACGAGTGACTGAGGAGGGCATGGGTGTCGTAGACGACAACTCAGATAGCGGGAGCGATGATGGCGGACACGACCGTCATCCGCAGAGCTTCAGCATGGACGGCTGGGACGATGACGAAGATTGGAACGAAGCCCATGAAGAAGAGGACGTGACGATCCGTGCCGACTTTGAGAACACGACGCTGTCGGACCACGATGATATGGAACCGTGGGCGGTGAACGTGCGGCGGAGCGTTGAGAAGGCGCGCAAGCCGGCGAAGGGGATTCTGAAAAGTGAGTGCCCGATATCTGCGTGGTCCCCACTCACCGTGTTCACCCCCCAGCCCGCGCAGACGGCCAAAGCTACGAACAGGACGCGTTCCGGCAGCCTGACCTCCCGTTCGCGCGCGTGCGCTCCAACTCATACGACTCCGCGCCCGCGCGCGGCGGGGAGCCGGGCCCGCTCGCGCACATGCCGTCGCCGGACCCGGACCACATCGACGGGCTGCACAAGCACGCCGCGCACGGTCAGCCCGCGTCAAATAGCGGCGCGTTCATCCCGCCGCTCTCGTTCGAGAGCAGTGCGCTCGCCCTCGAGCCAGCGCACAAAGATGCGACCGACACGAGCAGCATGAACTCGGGCAGCACGGAGAAGGGCCTCTTCTTACACGCGAACTCGTCCGCACCCGCGCTGTCGACGATGCTGTCCGCAGCGCACCCGGCGATGCTGTCGCAGCGCTCTGCGACAGCGCCTGCGAAACGTCTCGCGTTCGCGTCGAACTTATCCGTATACGACACCTTCCCAGCGACCGTGTACGACCGGCGGAGCGAGCCCGCGACGTGGAGCCGGCTCACGCCCGCGTTGGCGCAGCGCATCAAGGAGGAGTTGAATTCGTACAAGATGGAGGAGATGGAGGTGCATGCGGCGAGCCGTGTCCAGTGCGTACTCCGGTCCTTCGTTTCTGGTAATCTCGCTAACCTCGCCCTGTGCAGCACGCAATTTTTCGTTTGATGCTTTCCTGTGTGGATGCGGCTTCCGGTTTCTCTTTCTTTTCGCTTTCCTCGTGCAGTACAGTACTTACGATTCCGGGAGCGTTGCCCTCGCACCCTCATTCGCCCGCTCACCCGCTGCCCCTCGCACCACTACTCCTCGCACATACAGCTGTTCACGCACTTTTTGGATCAGATTTCCGCGGTTCTCGATCTCATCTCAAGTTATAGTATACCCCATCAATGCCCCATGTGTAATACTATGACGCATCGTGTCGGTCCGATCCCTACGTACATGTACGCTGTGCCGTACTTATTTGCCTCGACATCTCTCGCTCCTTTGCACTCATACGGACCTTGCATGGCGGTGTGCGCATCATAGCTAACTCTTATCACGCATCCTGTTCGTAATGATCTTGGTCCGTTCGCTCTCTTCTCCCGTATCCTTACTGCGCAACTATCTACACATTGTCACTCACGTCGGATATACTACGTTTTGCGTGAGACATGAGTGCGGCCCGCTTAAAAGCTCTGCTATGAGCGACAATGCTAATCCATTGCACCTGACATTCGCACCGAGTATACAACTCGGCGACTACACTAGAAAAGGAGCAACAGGAACAAAACCATAATGTGCCAATAATATACATACTTGCGTGCTTAGTGTGGGAGGAGCTATGATGATACGACGAGATATAGTACTGTCAAGAAAGTCCCTACGACTCGAACGTCCGACGAATAAACAGACGACTGCCGCGAGCCTGAGAATTACTCCCAAGACGGTGAAGTGCTGTACGAGTGGCCGTTGCCAGTAGATCCGTTCTGTTGCTGTGCTGGGCTTGATGGAGACCACTGTGGCGAGGTCGGACTGTACGCAGGGGATGCAGGAGCTTGAGAGATAAATCAGCAAATGGATATCAAAGGGCACGCAGGCAACGACTCACAATATGCCGGTGCTATTGTGGGCGCAGAAGTATAAGTCAGTCACAACGGAGAGAAGGACGGATTCAGGAAAAACGTACAGGCAGGGGAATAAGTCGGTGAGGTTGGGGCTAGAAAAACGTCAGTTGTTGAATGAATGGGAGGACGGCGAGCTCGCTTACAGTATTTGGGAGATGCGGGCGACGCGGGTGAGGTGGGTGAGTACTTGGGCGACGCCGGAGACATCTGGGCGGGAGCTACAGACAGGGTCAGTCAAGTAGATAGACAGAGTAGAGAACAAAAACATACAAGTGGGCGAGTCTACAGAACGGGCATGTGAGCACCAGGACTACATAATAGAAGGGAAATAGACGTACATCTTGGCGAAGCCGGGCTGAATGAAGGGCTGGTTGGCGAGTAGCGCGGTGACGTCGGGCTGAACGACGGAGACTGCGGACTGTACCGAGGCGAAGTGGGAGAGAAGGATGGTGACGTCGGGGAGTAACGAGGACTCGTCGGGGAGTATCCAGGCGACGTGAGATTGAGCGCTGGAGATGTCGGCGAGTATGTAGGCGAGGTTGGTCCACGAGCCCGGTCGTAGAAAGGCGACGTAGCGTAGGGAGAAGTACCGAACGGAGACGTCGCACCGCCGTATGGCGATGGGGGAACATACGGCGAGGTAGGCGAGTAGACGTTCGGCGAGCTGGGACTGTAACCAGGCGCTGGCGACATACCTCCAGCGCCCATGGGGCTCTGCCCAAAGCCTAGGTAGGCGAAGTTCGCTGGATCCTCACCACCGTTATCAGCAAGAGGCGAGAAGCGAGCGGCCTCTCCCTTGAATCCACCATCGTTGTTCCACACCGGGGAGTTGCTGTCGTACGGGGTCATAGCAACTTGGCCAGGAGTCATGCCAGCACCGACTTGCGCCGCCATCATCGTCTGCACTGGTAGGCGATGGTCAACGATGACGTCCTTGAGCATGTCGATGTCCAACGCCACGTCGAACGCGCCCGTACCCATGGGTGCCATCTGCCCGAAGATAACGTTCTCCGCGATTCCGTGACAATCATCTCTCTCTCCGACTGCGGCCGCTTCCATGAGAATCTCGACAGTCTCCTCGAACGAACTCCGCATGAGTGCACCAGTATCAGCGCGGTTGATGCCGTGACGGGTGATAGCCATTAATGTACCGCGGTGCGTCATAAGATCGCACAGTAATGCAAGATGGCGGTAGTTGACATAGGAACCATCGAACTCGATGACTCCGCGAAGTTCCTTCATGATCGCGACCCGAGCTGCTTCGATACCGAGAACGTTGAAGATCTCAACGCAGCTGTTTGAATACGTCCGCCTGAAGTCGACGCCTTGGACTGTCATCACAGCCTTGAGATTGACGCCATCCGTTTCGAGCACCCATTCTTTCTCTTGATGCGCCTTGATACTACCTTCCTCCGTGATAATGACCTTGTCGTGCTCGAGCAAGAACACTCGCTGGATGCCAGGGACACCACGCAAGCTGATCGAGTTCAGCATCGTGTTCTCTAGTTGCCGGAGGAATATGTCTTCCTCGACGGTCTCCATACCGTCCTCGTCCTTGTCGGCACCGCCCAAGACTCGACAGCGAATGATGAGCTTCTCGGAATTGTCTTCGCTCCAGATAACGAACAGGTCGGTCTTGAAGCTTTCTGCGATGCGACCAGCGACGTAGGACATCTCTAGCTTGCGGTCTATCATCTTGGCACGATCCAACTCTAGACGCAGGAGCCATGGTGACTGCAAATGCAGCTTCGCCTCAACGTCCTCGTCAGGGATTGCAAAGAACGATTCGACGAAGATGCTGTCCTCCTCGATGATAGTGGTGGTGGGGTCGGGGTCATACCAGATCTCCACAGCTGCTGTGACAGTTCGGAGAGAGGTGTACGCTAGCTCCTGCTGGACGCTATTGGCCTCAATCTGGCTTTTGGCGAGCTCGGGCTCGAGGAAGACGGAGAGCGATGGTGTTTTGATGTTCGTCGCAACGTTGATGATCTCCTTCAACCGGGGAACACCGAGCGTGACATTCTTGCTTGAGACACCAGCGTAGTGGAAAGTGTTCAAAGTCATCTGCGTCGCCGGTTCACCGATAGACTGAGCTGCGAGCGTGCCACACATCTCGCCAGGGTGCGCAACGGACTGGTTGAACTTGGCCTCGGTCTCACCAAGAACCCACTCGAACGCTTCCCGGTTGAGGTGGTGCCGCTCCAATACTCTACGCGCTGCGAACGTAGCACGTATGTGTATGCGGAAAAGGAGTGTCGCGTTATGCTGCGCTTCCTGGGCGATGCGACTGTCGCCGCGAACAACAACCAGACGGTCGGCGAGGTCGCGAACGGATTCGATGATGTATGCGGGCTCGAGATCGCTGGGCTTTCGGCGGTCGATGTGGAAGATTTGGATGGCGTTCTGGATGACACGCTGAAGGTTGACCGGTAGGTGGTGAGGGATACTGGGGTCTTGGGAGCGGAAAACAAACTCCCGGAGGAGTCGCCGGTCTTGGCAGAGTTGCTCATATTCCTCGTCGAGCTTCGCCTGCAGCTCCAAAGAGCTGTCGTCCAACCCAACTTGTAGAACGCCAGGCAGGAAGCCGCCAGACGGGTCCGTGACATCGACGCGGTAGTTGTGGGTGAACTCACGGTCGTTAAGAGCAAACGTCTCGATGTTCTGGCGTTCAATAAATGCACCATCCATACCGTCCTCGCCGTACACGAACTGGACCAGATCGCCCAACGAGTTTCGGACCGTTCCATCATAGCAAACGGCAACATCTTCGAGCGCCTTGACGAGACGTCGCTGGATATAGCCTGTCTCAGCTGTCTTGACAGCGGTATCGATCAAACCCTCTCGGCCCGCCATGGCGTGGAAGAAGAACTCCTGCGGTGTCAAGCCACGGAGGTAGGAGTTCTCGACGAAGCCACGAGACTCAGGGCTGAAGTCGTCCTTGGTGAAATGAGGGAGCGTGCGATGGCGGAAACCAAATGGAATGCGGCGGCCTTCGACAATCTGCTGTCCGACACAGACTGACATCTGCGAGATATTGATGAATGAGCCCTTCGAACCAGCCGTCACCATCTGCTTGACGTTGTTGTCCTCCTTCAGGGCCTTCTGCGCGTACTGACCATTCTGGTCACGGGCGAGGTTGAGTTCACGCTCGACTTTGCTCTCGAATGACTCGCGGATCGTCATGCCCGGCTGCGCCTTCAAGCGATCATGCGTCGCGTCGTCGATGATCTGCTGCACCGTCTGTTTTCGCACAGCAATCGCGTCAGCGATGTGCGACATCGTGCCCCGATCCGCGATGGTGTCGCCGATACCTATACTGAAACCGTTGTGGAAGAGCCAGTAATTTACGACCCGCTGCAGACCAGTGAAAAGGGTTCTTGTGGTCTCCGGGCCCTTCTCGCGGAAGCAGATGTGTATCAAGCCTCCTTGGGATGCTCCGACAGTCTTCTTGTCGACGATGCCGAAAATTATCTCGCCGTTCTCAATGTTCATCCCGTCATCGAAGACGGGATTGAATGACTTTGGATCGGGTGACCGATACACGTTGAGGCCCTTCGGGATGCACATGCTCAGTATCTGTTTGCCTGTCCAGAGCGGCTTCGGCTTGATGATGGCAGGTGAAGGAATCGAGCCGTCCCAGTCCGGAACCCAGAGAAGTATGTTTTGAACTTGAGTCCACTCGAGGAAACAGTCTCGCAGCGTGAATTTGCGGACACCGCACAACGTATCCTGCACGATGGCCATGACTGGCTTGTTTGCTTGCGGCGAAATGATCTGACGGTCAAAGCCATAAGATTGATATACTCTCATGAGGCGAAGAAGAAACACAGACCTGTCGGGGAACCCAGGCTATCTGACTCAGTTCCGCTCGCGTCTCTTCACTCTGCGGTACGCTGCAGCGCTCGTCAGGTTAATGCGACACCACTTGGTGTCTGATACATACTGCATGTTCATCTCATCACCGTCGAAGTCGGCGTTATACGGAGGCGTCACAGAGAGGTTGAGTCGGAATGCTATGAGATATTCAATCAGCGGACTGAGCGCACACAACCAACTGACACGAGGACGTACTGGAGTACGGCATCAGCTTCACTCGGTGACTCATCATACTCATCTTGTGAAGACTGGGTTGCCGATTGAATAGAACGTAGCTGACAAAGCGGTGAGATAGACATCACATGGGTTCAACGAAACGACGTACTCTCCATCCCTCAAATGCCGCTCAACAATCCATCCATACTGCAAGAACGCGTCGGCGCGTTTGTTGTACCGAAGATCTATGCGCTCTCCTGTGTCGCGGACGACGTAACGTGCACCAGGGTACGCAGTCGGTCCATTTCGAACAAGCTCCTGCAAGTATGCAATATTGTATGGCGTCACTGGAGGGTGATCAGCAATGCACACAGCCGCTCAGGGATCGCACTTACCACGCTCCGGGTAGGTCAAATTCATGGCAATACTGCGCGGTACACCAACCTCATCGAGCTCAAGATTTGGATCACCTGTGATGACCGTACGCGCAGAGAAGTCCACACGCTTGCCCATTAGGTTACCACGGAGTCGCCCTTCTTTGCCCTTCAGGCGTGCCCGGATAGCCTTCACAGGCCTCCCAGACTTCTGCAGCGCCTGTGGGATTCCCGCGATGTCGTTATCCATGTATGTTGCCACGTGGAACTACGTCCGTGAGGGTGAGCATTCAACGATCATTCAGCATTGAGACAATTAGGCACCTGAAGAAGCTGCTCGAACTCAGTGATGACGTGCGCCGGGGCGCCCTCCTGTTCGCATCGACGGACATTTTGCGAGGCCTTGATGATGTCGCCCAATTTGTACGTCAGATCGTCCTCACTACGCATCGTACCGCCATCGACCGCGATGCTTGGGCGCACGGGAGGTGGTGGTACGGGCATGACCGTCAGGATCATCCATTCCGGGCGCGCATAGTCCTCCGAGAGACCAAGGAAATGTAAGTCTGTGTCGGAAATCTTCTTCAGTGCTGTGTACACTTCATGCGGAGGAAACAGCCGCTTGTCGGGCTGCAACGATTTCACCTCCTGCAAGAAAGTTAGAAACACCCATGAAACAAGCTCAGAATCAAACCTCGTCGTCGTCCTTCGACCTCTTGTACTGCACGAAAAGCTTCAAACCCTCTTTCCGAATTAACGGCTGAGCAGCGCCACAACCACCGTGGCCTTTCTTCGGTTCGTCATTCTCGTCGACGTCGTCCTTGAGATCATCCGCCTCGCAAGTCATCTTTCCCTTGCAGTAACTCCAGACGACTTGCATTCGCGCTTTCGGATCGCGAATGTGCTTTATCTTGTCGTTGAAAGCCATGTCCGACTTACAGGGTCAAGATGACACGCAATGTCCGTTCCGGAGATGGAAATATCACCAATGCCGAGATATAAAATGAGGATGTCAGCGAGGATTCGTGATTACTTGCACAACCATAACATGCAGCATTCGCAATGACGAACACACGGCAAGCATCGCAACAGGGGGCTACAGAACTCGAGTATAAAGTGCTGGCCATGGGACAAGCCACTCCATCTGCGTCACAGAGAGTGCTGTCTGACCATCTACCGCAGCGTGGTGTGTGATATTCCAACGCATACATTTTCGCACTATCTCGCTCAGCCCCCCATTTCACCGCGCCACCGCGGGTCCAACCTGCGCCGGATGGTGTAGCGGTCGACGCGGCGATCAAGCGACCGAAAACGCGCGTCTCCCTCATCCGGGCGGAAGAACGCCTCGATTGTCGAGGACTACCACAGAGCGGGCTTGGGGTTCTCCAAGGGTACGGAGAGAGCCCCCAGAAAATTGGGTGGTGGGGTGCGAAACGAGTAGAGGAAAAAACGAAACTCACACTGCTGACTTTCAACCTGCCGCAATTTACGCAGATACACTCCAGAATCTTCTTCACCTTGACGATGAAACCTACGAAAGATGTCAAAAACCTGGGTCCAAAATTGAGGTCGCGAAGACGTACCTGGGTGAAAGACAGGTCTCGCCAGCTCTATGTGGCCAAAATGACCAGGACACTCCGACATCCCTTCTCCACAAGTCTGACACTTGAAGTTCCTGTCGATTGTACCCATCCGTGGATCCATCAAGCCACCCATTCTAGGCTTGTGTGTCGTCTCGTCCATGACTTCAGGATGTTCAATTTTTGCGACCGAGTACGCTTTCTAAAAGAAATGTGAGATAAAATCAATAACAATAGGCAATGGCGAAGAACGCACGATCTCTTCTGGGGAAAGAATGCCAAATTGGACCTCCTTCACTTTGCGGATCGGTGCCGCGGAGTACGCGAATTGGTGGCCCAGCATAGTGACTGAGTATAGAAAGAACAGAGAAACGCTGGCGTAGAAAAGTGGACGAAGAGCAGGGGTATTATCGTTGAAGGGTAGGATACAAGTCCAGACAGTCTATACAGACAGGAATAAGCCGATGAATGCGCGTATAACGTATTCTCGTCGAAGACCGGTCGTTCAGGAGATGTCGGCGAATTTTTGACCGAGCTGAGCAAACGCCGTGAGGCGGGTTCAAGTCACCCAGAGTCCACAAGAGCTGTCGCCAACAAGCCTAGAGGGTACCAAGGAGCCGCGAGCAGGGCCTGGGGCACAGGGGAAGGGGCAACGAGGGGAAGGGCGACGGCGAGGAGGTGGTTGGAGGCCAACTCACGATGAGCCGCACAAGCGTCGGGCGTGCGTTGTTTAGTCACACCCCACGCTTCCGGCCACGCTCAGTCACGCTCGGTCACGTCCTGTCACGCCGTACTACCATCACCCGCGCAGCCAAGCGCCGGCCTGGGTGACCTCAGCCGTTCAGCGTCCACGCATTGGCGCAGCTCAACCGTCTCTCTCCTCATCCACCATGACTTCCTATCTCACATCACTCATCTGGGGCACCTCGCAGGTCGATGATGCAGTCGGTGAGCTGGTATTGTCGCCCCAACGAGCAAAGTACTGAGCAGTCCTAGACAAGGCAACCTCGGAGCTCCTTCCATCTGGTACCGAGGATATCGCTCTCAACCTCGAAATCAGTGACCAGATTCGGTCCAAGTCTGTTTCTCCCAAGGATGCTATGCGTGCCTTGAAGCGAAGACTGAACCATAAGAATCCAAATGTACAACTCCTCGCGCTGGGGGTACGTGTACATAGGTCGCGTACGAAAGCGGTACTGACTCCTTCGCCCATGATAGTTGACAGATACGTGTGTCAAGAATGGCGGGGATCTGTTTCTTCAGGAGATTGCATCACGCGAGTTCGTAGACAATCTCGTCAGCATTCTCAAGATGCCCACCCTGAACCTCGATGTCAAGACCAAGATACTGCGACTCATACAGAACTGGGCTCTTGCCTTTGAGGGTAAACCAGCCTTGGCATACGTAAGCGAGGTCTACCGTTCGTTGCAGCGCGAAGGTGTGTCCTTTGGTTCTGATGCATGTAATGCCTCTGAATGCTGTGGCAAGGCTTTACGTTCCCCCCTCGAGACCCTGCTGCGACGAGTTCTGCCATGGTGGACACTCAGACTGCCCCAGAGTGGATTGACTCAGACGTCTGTCTGCGGTGTCGTACGGCATTCACGTTCACGAACCGCAAGCATCACTGCAGGAATTGTGGTCAGGTCTTCGATCAGCAGTGCTCGTCCAAAACTCTTCCATTACCACACTTTGGGATCACGCAGGATGTTCGTGTTTGTGACACATGCTACAACAGACTGCACAAGAAAGCTTCAAGGTACAGTCGACGAACTGTTTCGTTTTCTTCCTCAGCTTGAACTTCTCGCGTTCCTCAGGAACCACCGTCCCTCTCAAAGCGTGTCCAGCTCGAGACATCGTACAGCGCGAGACATGTACGACGCGGAACTCCAACGAGCTATCCAGCTCTCCCTCGAGGAGGTCGGCGCTGCGGGTGGCCATCGGCCAGGTTACGTTCCATCTCCGACGCCGTGGCAATCCTCAGAGCCACCCCTAGTGGACCGTCGTACCCATTCGTATGTCTCATCGCCACGCGCGGAAGAGGAAGAGGAAGACCCGGATCTGAAAGCTGCTATCGAGGCTAGCTTGCGTGAAGCGAACGCCCCGCGGCCTAGTGCGCCCATCGTGTTCGATACTCCTTCGCACGAGCAACCTTCTTACGGTAACGGTTATGGTTTTTCGTCGTCGTATCCTCCTACGGCAGCAACACCCAAACCAAGGGCACCTAGTCTACCCAGTCACGAGCTTGAGCCGTTGGAAGCAGATGCCATCATGACCTTCAACCAAACTGTGGAACAAGTTCAGGGCAACGGCATTACCGACATCACGAGGTACCCTGCAGTTACGGAGTTGTACGATAAGGCCAATGCACTGCGGCCAAAGCTTGGGATGAATCTGAGCGACACTGGGCGCAAAGAACGTAAGCGCTTTTCGTCCCGCTTTGCCTCGAGTCATTTCCTCAATTGCACCCTTGCCATAGAACTACTTCAAGAGATGCATGAAAAGCTCTCGCAAGCAGTCAAGCTTTACGACAACATCCTGACGCAGCAGGTCTCTCGACCAGCTTGGCAGCACACCTCGACAAGCTATCAACAGCCCAACGGATACACACCTCAATATCGTACTCAGGAACCTGCTTACAGTCAATGGGCTGCATCCCAGTCCCAACAACCCATATCTCCTGGGCCCTTCCAGGCGCCACAGCCACCGTACGTCAATTATGAGCAGCCCTCAGCCAACGCATATGCGCTACCGCCCCCGCAAGAGGCGCAGTCGCAACCGATGTATCAACCATCATATCAGCAGCCACAGCTGGTGACATCCCCATACTCTGGCTCATCATATGTACAACCTGTGCCCCCCAGTCCTGTGCCGGTCACCATCCCGCAATACGGTGCTCCACCGCCTCCGCCCCTCTCGGTGCCGCCTTATGCGCTGCCGGCAGCAGCACACCCCAGTGCACCTCCGGCGCTGTCCTCCCCTCAAACAGCCTCAGTACCTGCACCTATCTCTGTCGCCTCTTCTCCATCTTCCCCCGCCTTCCAGCCTCAATCGTTGGCCCGGTCGCGCTCCGTCGCTTCAGCGCCTCGCCTCACGGAACACCAGCGTCCCCAACAGGCATACGTCGCCCGGCACAATACGATGTCTCACCCCGCGGAGCAATTGCAGCAACTGCAGCAGCTATCTGCGCCGCCGCCACAACTACCCGCCTTCCCTGTTGTGCCGACTGGGTCGCCTCAGGCGTATTCGGGCTATGGTCAGCCGATAGCTGGGGAGCCGGAGAGGAAAGAGGCGTTGTTGATCGACTTGTAACGGACTCTCATTGACATGTATGTCTGTGGATGTATGGTTATATGTATATGCGTACTAGACATGGAGCTACTGCGTGAACCCAAAGAAGTATCGTGGAGGGTTTCATTGGCTGTTGAGGGCTGTTTGTGATGAACGGTCCGCGTCGAAGACGTTCAGCACGTTCAGTACCCGCCAGTATGAACGTCGTCAATGCTCTTAGACATTAGACTTGCGCTCACATCGCAATGCGTGCAGGCTCGACGTATTCACTAGAATGCACTTACAACATTATATATACACGGAAATAGCATATGAACGACGAATAAACAGGGTTGCCTCAGCGCCCAACTTCCATACAGATCTGACTACCGCGAGCCGATGTTCATCTTAAGCAGAGCGCCAACCACGTCTACGTCGTCCCACCGAGATGCAACGCTACTACTACCTTCTGCAGAGCTCGCCACGTTCTTCTTCGCCTGGATGTACGTCAGGGTATTGCGGAAGTGTCGGGTGATCATGTCGGGTGTTTGCACGCCCTCCAACAACCCAGGAGGCGCTCGCTGCGACGGGTGGACGTCGGGCGATGAGATGCCGTCGATAGCGGATGTGATCAGCTCGACCAAGCCGTTGACAAACTTCGGTGTGACCTAAGGCAGAAACGGGTCAATCAATGGGATTTGTCTACGATGTGGGGATCTTACAGCCGGTGCCCCACGATCGAGGTAATACAAGTACTGATCGAGGGTGTCGCAGTAAAGCTGTACTGTGACAATCTCCTCGATCGCTGAGCTTGCAATTCGCAGCGCCTTTTGAAGGCATTCCAGAACGCGCTTGCTGTCTTGATGCGGGTACTGTGCATGGCTGATGAATGATTTGCACTTGGGTCACTACGTAAACTGCTTACAGCCTTTTTGACATTCTCTGCGCCGTCATCCGCTGGTGTCGTGGGCTGCGATTCCTTCGGAGGGACCTCCTCATCCGCGGGTACATCTTGCCACCACAAGTGGCTTGCGAGGTTAACTGCGGTTGCCTGGTGAGGCTTCTTCAATAACCGAGCACCATGCAGAGCGGCCTTAGTAATGAGGGTGTCGTAGTTGTCCTCGCTGAACACTCGCGCACCCTGCAGGGTGCCGATGATGAGTGTGATCGCCTGCAACTGAGCACGGCTTTCCGAGATACTGTCCTCGTATACAGAGAATGCGGACACATAGAGGTCATATGCGAGATCCTCGAACCCACACTCATCGGCAATCTGCGCGGCTAGGAGGAAGAGACGGAGTGCGATTGAGGGTGCCTCCACCTGAGTGGCGAGGATGGCAATGAGTTGTCGCGCAAACCTGAGGATATTCGAGACCTTGGTGCGCCAATCGTCCTCCTACTCTTATAATCAGAAGGACCAATCTAGCTGCTGACACTCCCGACGCACCAAGTGTTCACTGTTCTTGTACCGCCTGCACAATCTGACAGAGGCGGTGATGAGTGCAGGATACGTATAGCGCATCCGGTCGCCACCAGTCTCGAAATGCCTCCGGGCGGTTTGCAAGAGCTATCGTGCGTCAAGTCAGATTTACCCATAGCCAAGGTCCGAGAACCCTTACCTCAAATTGCACATCCAAAGACTCGGCACGGAACAGATGCACCATGCGAGCGACCCATCCTTGCTCTTCCGCCATCTCTTCCCTGTCTGGATGATAGACGCCTCTCCTCTGCTCCTTCGGAATCGCTTGTGAGCCGAGTAGGCTGCCAGTACCATCTGTCTGGTCTCTAATGAGAACGTGGCAAAGCTCGAGGATGCCATTGACGTCTTCAGGGGCTTCGATGATCGTTTCGTTTTTGAGTACGGACGAAATGAGGCCGTGAGCGAGCGTGCGACGGGTTTGGAGTGTTTGCACGGCCAGGAGTGGGGTATATTGTTGAAGAGCAAGGAGAGTAAGCACGGACTGGTAGGAATTGATAGGCGCGGCCAGCAGAGAGGCGAGGTTGCCTACAGTTTGCGGCGAGTGTAGGTCAGGGCTAACCAACTATCAGTAAGCTTTGTTCATCGCTAGCTACGGAGTAAAACTTACTTGTCAGCGAATTCCTTGATCTTGTCATGCGCAAAGCCAAGTACTTGGTCGACGTATTCCAACTTGTCAGGATAGCAACTCAACGAGAGGTTCGTGAGTGACACAAGTAGCGCGGTCATGTCCTGTATTGACAGATCTGGCCGAGCCTGGAAGCTTGCTTTAATGCAGCCCCCCGGTCATAAGAGCGGAGGTCGCACCTTGATGAGCTCGACGACCTGCTGCCAGAACACTTCGAATAGCTTCACATCCTCCGGGACACCCCGGAACTTACGCACTTGAGGCTCTGTCGCCTTCTCCTTGCCTTTATCAACCTTCTCCGGCTCTACTGCCGTCTCCTCCGTGCCGTGTGCTGTACTTGACGCTGCATCGAACTCTTTCTCTTTGTCGGCAACGGGGCTAGTGGGTGTTGAGCCCCAGGCGTTGCTTTCTACCGCGGTGGCCTCAGTCGTGGGGCTCGACGCGCCATTTGCATGGCCATTCAGACGCAATTTCGCCTTTTGAATCTTAACCTTCTCCGCAAGACGGCGTGCGGCAGCCTCCTCCTGCCGCTTCGTCTCCTCTGGGTCCTCACTCTCGGCTTCCCGGGCTGCATAAGCGGCGAGACGGTCGATAAGGGCAATAACAATCTGCTTGATATTGACTTTGGGGTGGAGTTGAGCAGTCGCTGAAAGGAACGGGCCGAGAGTGTGTAGGTGGAATTCATCTGTGAATACCTACGCCACGTTAGAGAACGTAAGTATGCAAATGAGAAGACTCATACCTGAATGACGACTTCCATCAGGTACTCCTGCGCAATGACATCCTTGCAGCTGACCACCTGCTGCAGAATGTTTGGTAGGATCATCTGCTGATACAAGTTGAGGTCGACGCCGTCTAGTTGGCTTAGACGGACGAGGTTGGTTCCAACGAGAATGCGGAGCTCTTTCCGTTCCAGCTCCCTCTTCTCGCGGTCCCGGGAGTGTCCTTGGTGCTGTAGCCGGACCCACAGCTTGTTCATCTCCACGAAGTTGGTGAGCACGAAGGAGATAGAGTCCTGGAGGTTGCCTCCCGGGCTGTGCAATACGGCATGAGACGCACAGTGGACGGCGTAGAGGAAGACACGTACCCTGGGTCAGTGCCGACCGGTAGATGATCCCGCGTCTGTCCGCTGAGGTAGTGTCGTAGGAATAACCCTCTGATAGGGTGCAAGACCCCTCGCGACATCTCCATCATATCCTTCATAACCTCCTTCACTGGCGCGTCAGGTATGGACATGTACACTGATCCAACAGTTATCATCAGGTAGAGTCGCGGGACAATATTGCCAGCGTATTGCACGAGCTCGTAGAGATCCGCTAGGTGGTGACGGCCCTGCGTATGGGCCTCATATAGATAGTTGGATAAGTGACGAAGAGCATCAAAAACGGCCATATCTGTGAAGCTATGAGCGACTGAGGGCGTTTGAGACACGGTCTAGACGTACACAATTCATAGTACTGCTTGGGCGATAGGGAAGAGGTGCGCAACTCGGCCAACATAAGACTCGCGGCCTTGAGCGCGTCCATGAGTTGGTCAAGCTCCTAAAGTATACTAGTCAGTTACACGTTTGGATTATGCGGATAATGGACACGACTTGCCAGGTGCCTCTTCATCTGCTGCGTCTGTATCTTGACCGTGCTCAGTGATTCACTGAGCAGCTTCCCCTCCTCCGGCGCAACCATCTGCGGAGTAGTGGCCATCCTTGCTGATGAAGAAGGTGCCCGTTGGTAAGGGGGTTATGTTGGTCACGTAGCGGCGGAAGGGGAGAGTAAAGGAGCGGGAGGAGTGGGGAGGTAGTACCAGCGATGGAGGTACCGCAGCGACTGCGACTTGGCTACGTCTCCTGACTTCCTTTCTGGGATTTCATACGCTACGCCTGGGCGCTCCCTGTTCCGCATTTCTCACGGCCACTACGTCGGGCCCGAGAGGGAGCTCCGACGATCAATGGACATGTTACTAAACACGAATCACTTATGGATGGACTACAATGAGTATCTCCCCTACCGTGGTAGGCTGTGTAGCACTTGGATGCGTGACTCTATAATACATCGTATTGGAAAGGGATGCACTGGTCATCATCATACAGCTTCTCCGAAATGAGTCGCTAAGTTCCCCAACTCCGGCGCTTTCCCTATCACTATTGCAGTGTGATCAAATGTTCCCAATTCCACCGAACATGTCAAATTCGAAGAATCTCCGCCGTGACCTATTTTCGTGCTGCCAACCCCGCGGTCAGCGACCCGCCAAGTTCCAGCAGACTCTGCCACAGTCTCTATCGAGACGCCTGTACAAATGCGTATGATGATTAGGTCGAAGCATATACCAGCAAGCTCCATAGTCTGCATGGGACACCGAAAGTCAGCGTGATCCCTTACTTTACTACAAGTACTCACAATGTCGGATATAGCATAGTTCCAGTTCGTGTTCGCGAGCTCCGTGATGAGACAAATAGCGACCCATGAGGTATACAAGAGAGCGGACTCGACAAAGATTTTGATCGCATGGGATAGGCTGAGGGAACCAGGTGCCCTAAACAACATCTTCGATGAGAGTCGTTGTATGGACCATATTCGGGATACAATGAGTCCTTGGAACAAGTTCCGTCAGACTTCATGATATACTAGCAAACCTTTATAACTCACCAGTTGTGAGCACATTGACCGTCAGCGAAAGGGCAAAGAACGCGTGAAACCAAGGTTGGATCGTGCTCGCGGAGGCAATTGTGCTCGCTCGCTTGAGTTCGAACATATAGTATAGATCCACGCCCGCGCACACCGCAGTTGCAACCCACAGAAGCGCGAAGACCACTAGCACAACCAGTTTTCGTTGGTAGATGGTCCAGCACCGATATACCTAGTATGTGTTAAGCCTCAAGCTGCACGTTTTGCGAATCTATCAAACTCACCAAGGACGCGTCGGAGATCAAGGCCTGGAGTGCAAACCAGATACTCTGAAGATCACTTGTCAGATTATTGCCCCGTGAGGTTACCGTGCAAAGGGTATTGACCCGTATGACATTGATCCAACTCGAGAAACTCTCGAATTCCCCAGTTGCCCCACCCGGACCCGTGTAGAATATGAAGGCCACAAGATTATGGTAGAAGTTGAAGCATGCGTCGATGGTGCCGACGAGGAATAGTGCGACGGCTACCGCCATCCATAGCCACTGGCCTGAGGCTTCGGAGGTCCGAGAGCGAGAGAGCCATGCGTACATGCACGCTCCGAAGGTAGCGACATGTATACCGTACGCGATGCTCTGCAGAAACAGAGCCGTCAGCTGGGCTTCAGCAATGGGGAATGCCATGTCTTTGGGCCGGATTGCGCGAGGGAGATATCTTGTAGCAATGAGGCTGAAGACTGCCTGTCCCTATCGTACACCTTTTGTCATCCTGATGGACACAGCTAGCTCTTCGAGGTCAATCTTCCGCGGAGACACACGAATGCGTAAGCGTGTGGCTCGTATACTCCTCATGCATGGACGCAGATGCTTCGACGAATCGATACGGACGCTTTCGAACACGCTGTATTGTAGAAGTCAGCTTATCGTTGCGGGCTGGACACACATCATAGCGCCGGTCCACTGGTTCGTTTGCTAACGACCTCGGAGCTTTGCGGTGGCCAATTTGAATCGTCCAGTTCAATGCTTGCGTCACCTTGACTTCGAATTGCACGTTGCAAGCGGCTACGACGTCCTATGCTCGAGCTTGCACAGGATATGTTCCCGCATATCCTGGAAGCAAACAAAATCATACGCAGGCATGCAGAGATAGTATATCATTACACTACTTGGCGAGATACACTCACCGAAGGTCCGTGGAATTGAAGGATGGCAGGTGGGCCAATGTCCGTGATCTTTCGGGTTCTGCCACCTCATCATGTAGGTAATATATACGCCGTGCGAACAAATTCTATCGGAGGCAGCTCTAACAGGTAAGTTGTTGAACGGGGAAGTGCACTCCTTAATTGTAGACCTGAGAGGACGAACCCGTGATACACCATTAACGACTATGCGTGTCTCATTCAGGACCCAGCACTGACTTGGACCTGTTGCACAGGCAAGATCATGAGGAGATTGGAGGCACCATGGGCATAGCAAGTTGCGCGTTGTATCATCGTGTGAATACCTCTCTTGACTCCGCATAATCTTCGTCAGACTAACGCCAATTCAGATATTGCTGGCCAAAGTTTGCGAGCAATCATGGGGACCAATGTGTACTCACGTTGAGATACATTATTCGTCGTTGCCCGAACTACTATGCGTTGTTGCGAACCGCCGTCGCCCAACGAGCAACTAGTTGGCTCAGTCAATTGATCACTCACCTTGGGCCCTCCGTTCGCTTCCCACTGCCATCACACATGCCAGTGTAGAATCAGCGCAGTCGGCATGAGCATCTGGACAGCTGTGGCCAATGAGCCTGCTAACACGCCGCACCTTGACCTCGTACTACCATCATGTCCGAGAGACGCCCAACCCCACCGACCACTTCCCCCCGTCCCCCCGCCCGCAACGAGGGCCCTCCTGCCGACAAAACACCCTCGACCGCTCGACCCGGTTCGACGAGTGCTGCAGCGGCAGGCACATCGCGAACCGCGGACTACAACGCTCGCCCTAGTGGCAGCGAACGCAAAGCCAGCGCGTCTGGCATAACCCGCACGTCCTCGTGGCGTGAACGTACCAGGGGCAGTCCTGGCTCTCCCCTCGGGGAGGGCTACAACCCCCCTCCACCCACTGGTGAGACCGTGGTCGTCATGGTCGTAGACACTCCGGCGGCGACTCAGTCGGCGTCGGAGACGGTCCCCTCCACCTTCCCTCAGGCGGAGGAGGACTTTGTCTTCGATTATGGAACACCATCGGCTCCATCGGAAGCCCCCGTCCCGTCGCTCCCCGAAGGAGCGCATTGGGACAATCTCCCTCCCACGCCTCAACAGCCGGAGAGAGTCGTGTCCCCCGTGGACACGGTAATCAAAGACGCCGAGAATGAGGTACGCCCTTATCCTCCTCGTTCACACGGTCGTGGGAAGTCTCACACCTCGTTGCAGAGCGACGAGAGTAGCGACGACGACTCCACTGACGAAGAAGACGACCGCACGTTGCGGGCTGCTCCTCGCAAGAAGGGCAAGTCCGCTAGCAAGCCGTCGGGAGCGATCTCAGGAGGAATTTCTGAGGTAACGACGCCGAGCGGGGTCTCCTACGCGGGATCCTCTCGAGAGGCCACTCCAGCGGTCTCTTTGAAGGGCGACATCGAGGTCATCGAGACCGCGAACTACGCGCTTTACCAAGACATTCCAGGTAACACACCGTATACGGCGATTTCGGCCATCGCTCGTACGCTCCGTGACGCCTGTGAGATTCTAGCTTCCGGTTCTTCGGAGCTAAAGAAGGCCATGCTCGACGATGTCAAGGAGAGCAGTCGGCTTGCTTACCCCTTGGAGGTGTATCACTCCGTTCAGATCGGGCAGCGCATTGCAGCGCTTGCTCGCGAGTACGCCAGCGTGGCTCCTAAGGAGCACATCGCTGAGATGAACCGGTGCTTCGACAACAACGTCGTCGGCCCCGCTCTCAACCAGGCCATCCAGGCTCTGGAGGATCGTGATCTGGTTGTGAGGGGATTCGATAATGCTCGCGACATCATGCGCGAGATCGGCAGAGACACCTTCGGCAAGCCGGGGGTCGTCCAACAACACATGGAAGCCGTGGGTAACACCATGGAGTCCATGAGGAAGGTCATCCACATGCAGGTGGAGCGTTCGGGCGAGGAGAATCGCTCACTCAAGGCTCAGGTCGCGGCGCTTACAATGCTGCTCGAGCGGTCGAACCAGAACACGGTCGACGTCAAGGCGATGATGAAGGAGCTTCGCCAAGAGCTCGGTAGCCTCAAGGCTGCAACGACGGCTAGCACGAGCTACGCCGGCGTCTCTGCGCCCAAGGGCGCCGGACCTAAGCCTGCGGAGCCCCCTGCTCCCACCCAGGATCCGCGGAAGCGCCCAGCGCCCGCTCCGACGCCCGCCCCTGGCGGCGCGTCCAAGGAAGGTCCCCCGCCCCCCAAGAAGGCGCGTGGTGACAACGGCGCTGCGCAAGCAGCTGCGTCTGCCCCTGAGGACGGAGAAGTTGCGGAGGAGTGGAAGATGGAGTCAGTCTCTGACTGGGCCCGTCTCCGCGCCGCTGCCACCATCGGTGAGCTCGCCCCCACCATCCAACTCCGCGAGGCGTCGGCCATCGCGCGAGGTCTCGGCCTTGACTCGCGCCCTGCGGGCGCTCATCTCCCAGCCGCTGTGCAGCCTGTGGGCACCAGCGCTACCCCCGCGGGTCAGAAGGCGATCACTGCCGGCCCGGAAGTCAAGGCGAAGCCCGAGAAGAAGGAGAAAAAGGGCAAGCCCGTCGAGCACGTGCAATACGCGGGCAATAGGCAACAGATGGTCTGCACTCTAGTGGTGCGGAGCTCCGTAGCATTCACTGGGGGCGTTCCTAGCGTCTCCAGCGACGACCTCATCGTCGCAGCCAAGTCAGGCCTCACCGCCGCCACCGTGAACGTGCCCCTGAAGGCCGTCATCAAACATTCGGGCAAGGACGCCATCCTGGAGTTCTTAGCGCGCCCCTCTTCGGAGGAAGTCATCGGGGTATGCAACTCCGTCGTCAGCATGCTAGCGCTGAGGCTGCCGGGTACGGTGGCTTCGGTCGACTTTGCATCCCCACTCACGCGGGTTGGAATCGAGGGATTCCCCAAGATGCGCCAGATCGCAACTCTGGGCGGCCGCACCACGGTCGGGGAGTATTCGCAGCACGAGGTGTGGGCGGAGCTCCAAGCAAGCGCCAAGACGGATAAGCGGACGAAGGAGTTCGCCGACTTCGTCCTGGAATTCACCTCCGCGCCGGTCGCGAAGTTCGAGGGCAACCCAGGCGGCTCAGGCGTCTGGGCCTGCTACGTCAAAGACACGGTACGCGGCTCCATCTCGGAGCGGTTCTGCACAGATAAGTTCGCGATCAAACTCTTTGGTCGCGCTTACCGCATCCGGCGCCTTTCGGCCCGAAACTCGATGCCCTCCTGCACGAGGTGCTGGCGGTGGGGTCACTCCGCCGGCCAGTGCTCGCAGATGGGCTTGTTCTGTGGCCGCTGCGGCTCCAAGCACCAAGACCTTGCGCACGAGAGTTCTGCTCTTTGTTGCGCAGGGATTCGTCTTCACAGTGGCAATGCTCCGGACGAATGTCCGCCGGAGCACGCCTACTGTCCAACTGCAAGACGAAGGGTCATGGCCCCTCGGATCGCATCAACTGTAAGTTCTGGCAACATTCGTCGGAGAAGAAGTGGATCGAGAACCACTCCGCGCGAGCGGAGTCGGTGAAGGATCAGCTCGTGCGCGAGAAGAAGGAGCTGGACTCCATCAAGAAGACGCTCAAGGAAGCCAAGAAGGCTTCTGACGAGGCGAGGCAGACAGCGGAGACTGCCTTCATCGAGGAGGTGTCTCAAGGACTCGCGGAAGTGACCGGAATGGTCATGGAAGCTTAAACTCATGAGTAGTTGCCTTATCAATGACAACCTACAACGGGGCTGAACGGGGGGCTTCAGCGCACAGCGAGTCCCCTTCTCTACCGGAGCCACTCGACCGGGATGCTGAGCTGAGAGCCGCCACGGAAAGGCTATTAGCAGGACTGGATCAAGAGTTGGGAGCGGGGGCGCGAGGCAATGTGGAAGCCGGCCCCGTTCCAAATTTAGATCATATTTTATACGGGCACGAGGGTGCACCGGACCATGTACATCAGGATGTGAAAGTGGAAGCCGAAGCGGCTCCACAGTATACTATTCAGTGCGTATCAGCGAACGTACAGAAGTCTCACGAGAATACTACCCAGCTTCTCGAAAAGTACCGGGACGCAGACATCATATGCGTGCAGGAAATATTTTGGGGAAAGATCAAAATGGTCGTCTCCAGCAAAAATAAGAAGGGTGATGTGTATGAACAAACATGCGCGCACCGCAATTTTGCTTGCTATGGGGCAAGCAAGGACTCGCGGGTGGCAACCTATGTCAACCGGAAATGGAGGGGTGCGTCGCCCCATGTCATCACAGGTAATGTGTCACACAACGACACATTATTAGTCAGCATCAATACACCGGATGGGCCGTTCACGGTTCTCAACGTGTACAATGACAGCAATGAGCATGCGGCAGTCTCGCACCTGCTAAATGTGTCAGCGCACCTTCCTCCCATCTCTATGATGTGCGGAGATTTTAATTTGCGCCATGCCTCATGGGATAAGCGCACGCGGGAACACAACATGAACCCGCCTCATGCTCAGAAGAGCGGAGAATTAATGGACCTCGCCGCCGAGCTCCAACTCCTCCTGGTCAACAGTGAGGATGGACCGCCTACATGGCAGTCGAACAATGTAGCGTTGCCTCGATACACACTGGATTTGGTGTGGAAGAGAGGCGACTATGAAATACAGGACTTTAGGGTCCAGCACGGGGCCAGACACAAGAGCGATCATTCACCCTTGGTCTGGAAAGTAGTTGCGGGCGGAGCGCCCAACATTGAACCTACACTTGGACGGGTCTCTAAGGAATGTTGGAAATTCAACGAAGATGTGGCTAAATTAATTGCGGGCCTCCCACTTGAGTGGGAGAGCGCGCAAGACATTGAGAACACCGGGGAAGCATTATTCTCCGGTATTCAAGAGCTCTGGAAGAAGCATGCTTCCAAACCCAATCGCACTGGTCATTCCAAGTCGTGGTGGAATGAAGAGTGCGCGCAGGCCTCCAAAAGTTTGCGTCTAGCCCGTAAAAGGACTAAGGTATTGCGAAAGTTAAGGGGATTAGCTTTCCGCACCTTGGGACATCAAAGCGCCCAGTATGAACGGTACAATGACTTACATAATACCATGCAAAAGGGCGTTAAATCTGCATGCCAATGGGTAGCCGCCGCTTCCAAGCGCGCTAAAAGGGTCTTCTTTGATAAGATCATTGCTCACGCGCACCCGCAACTCATATCTAATTATGTGGCGTGGACGCGGCCTAGACGGCTCGACTCCAGCGTGCAAATCAAGCGCGCTGATGGCACCGTCATAGATAGTCAGGAAGACCTCCAAACGGAATTCCGAGAGCAGTTCACTCCGTCGGTTCCCCGACAAGTGGACATGAGTATTATGGACGAACTTCCTAAATGGGAAACTCGGACATTTAATGACATCTCCAATGAAGAGATATCGGAAAACCTTGCGGACACGAGCAACACCTCAGTCGGCGGGGAAGACCACATCAATTGGTTATGGGCTAAAACCATATTCCATTGCATAGAAAAGAAAACGGACGAAAATGACAACGTCACGTACATTCATTGGGGACCCAAGGTCTACCAATTCTTTAAAGCTTTCTTTAATGCGTGCATTAGAAAGCACAAGTTCCCCGCCGCGTTCAAGCGGTCTATAACGGTTGTAATCCCCAAGCCTAACAAGCCGGATTATACCAAAGCCAAAGCATATCGCCCGATATGCCTCCTCAGCGTGTTTGGCAAGCTATTTGAAAAGATACTTGCAAAGCGCATGCAATTTGATGCTCAGAAATTTGGCATTATGCATCCATGCCAGTACGGCGGTACAATGCAACACAGTACCACCGATGCTGGCATCGAAGTCGTGCACTTTGTGCACGAAGCTTGGGCACGAGATCTCACTCCTTCAATGTTGCTGTTGGATGTATCTCAATTTTACCCGTCTCTAAATCACAGCATTCTTGTTGAGATGTTGAGGCGGGAGGGATTTGCGGAAGACTTAGTGGAGTTCTTTGCTGATTATCTAAAGGGCCGGTTTACCCGGTACCTGTTTAATGGCAAGCTCACAGACACCACTCCCACACCGCTGGGAGTGGGTCAGGGGTCTGCCTTCTCTCCGATGGGATCGGGGCTGTATATTGCTCCTATCTTACATAAACATTTCCCAGTAGATCGAAAGATGCCTGGGAACGGCACACTGAAGTTCTATGTGGACGACGGTGCATTCATGGTAGCTGCGCCGTTGAAATCAACGATTCGGCGCAACATTACGCAGGTGGAACTCAATGTGGAGTACCTGCAAGTTATGTTCCACTCCCTCAATGGTGACCTATTACGGGTCGGGTTGGGAGTAGAAGCTGACAAAGTGGAAGTTATGCACTTCTGGAAAAAGCGGAAACCATGGAAGCCGGATAAGCCCACAGGTCCAGACGTAGTGATTGAGATTGATCGAAAGATCAATCACATCGTTCCAAAGGTGTCAATGAGATATTTAGGATTCTATCTGGATCCTAAATTGTCATTCAAATCTCACATCCGCTTCTACGCGGCTAAAGCAGCCAGCACGGTGTCCACTCTCACCATGCTAGGCAACTCTCTTCGGGGGTTCACCCCCATGCAAAAGAGACAATTATACATAGCACATGTGCTCCCGCTCATGTGCTATGGCGCGCACCTGTGGTGGAAACCTGGGTGGAAAGGAATTGGCTGGATTGCGAAAGAGATGCAGGGGGCGCAATCCCGAGCCGTCAGATGGATCACGGGGGCGTTCCGAACGACCCCGATTGGAGCCATGGAATTGATCGCCGGAGTGGTTCCGGTGAAAGTGAACATCACAAGATACATGGAGAAGCATGCTCTCCGTATCAAAACTCTTCACCCGGGCGTTAATGAGTCATGAGTGGGAGCTCTCGGACGTCCCCACATCAGATCTCAACGCTGAAATGCCGTTCCGAGTAGGAAAGCGCAGCAAATCAAAGTCCCCTATGGTGCACTTTGAGAAAATGGCCAAGACAACAAATGAAATATTCCATGTCTTAGCATCGGTATGTAGGCCTGGTGACAGGTTGATCGACCGGGATGGAGAAGACGCCATCAAACATGTGTTGTTTCATCGTGATAAGCGGGATAATCATGATGACGACATCAAATCTATCCCAAGGAAAAAGGGCGGAGAAAATGGAAAAGTCAGCGATGATTTCAAAGACTGGATTCACAACACATGGACGCCTGCGGCGTCCACATACATGCATGATAGAAACACCCTGATCATATGGTCGGATGGGTCTGTCATCCCGGGGAAAGATGACGATTATCTCCAGGTCAAAGGCAAGCCAAACTTGCAAAAAACGAGGGCGTCGGGCGCGTATGTCATTACGCGCAATGACGAAATGGTCTCGGAGGACTCTTGGATGTCCGGGAAGTGCACGAGTTTTGATGCGGAGGTGCAGGCATGCTACCTCGGTGTCAAGGCAGCCATGGAAGTGATCCGTCCATCGGATCACACTATAGTAATTGCCAGCGATAATATCGGCAATTTGCGTCGCGCTATGAAACCGAGTGGGGTTGGCTCCGGCCAACTCCACGGTGTGTGGATTAGTGAACATCTGAAGGAAATGAACCGAAAGGTTGTTTTCTTATGGAGCCCATCTCATGTTGGGATTCAATGGAACGAGTATGTGGACAAACTCGCTTCTGACATTAATAAATCAGACGAACCTCTGCCTGATTACAAATCATTTGCGTTCCGGGGACAAGAGATCCGCCAGAAAGTAATAGACGATTGGTCGGACATTGCCGGCCTCAAGTACAAAGTTAAGCGCACACCGGTGGCGGGAGTCCCGGGTGTCCCTGACAAATCTATTCGCACTTGTCACAGTGCCTATCTAGGGTATGGTTTGTGGTGGGACGAGGGGTTAAAACCTCGCACCACGGGCAAATCACCCTTCCTATCCCTAGGGAAAGTCGATCTGAGCAAGACAAATGCAGACGGCAAAGACAAAACTTATGAGGAACTCGCGTTCCCCACTAAGATTCGCAATAAGGAGGTAGCCCGATTCACGCGGGTTATCACTGAACACTTCCCAAGTGGGGAATACAAGAAGCGCTTTAAGCTTCTCCAACCGGGAGAATCGGACAAATGTCCGTGCCGCCTTCGAAACGGGTACCGGGAAACCCGAGATCACATACTTTTCAAGTGCCCGTACTACATGAGGCACAAGAAGTATGAGCGCAAGCCTTTCGTGGGTCCGTTCTCCAAGCGGGACCTTGCGCAAGGCAAGTCTTGGTACTCCAGGCGTCAACGGGGGTGGTCCTCGCTCGATGTCCTGAAGTTCCTCCAACTCAACCCTATGGTTGGCACATTTGAATGGGCAGAGATCCTCTCCAAATGCAAGGAGGATCGTGCCCAGGGCAATGAGCACACCATGGCGTGGGCTAGACTAGAAGCGCACACAGTGTGGCGTGCTGGTAAAGTTCTGGAATTCCAGAAGGAATGGGATGGGCTTTCTGAAAAGGAACGTAAAAGGACCCATAAGGAAGCCCATAGGAAATACGCGGCGGCATTTGACCCGTCGAAGGCAGAGAAATTCGCAGAAGAACTGTACAGAACGTGGCAGTACAGAGACGCTGAAGAAATTCAAGAAGGCAGGCGTGAAGCGCTTGAACGAAATGAGATAATGGACGAGCCCTTTGTCCACATTCCCATTCGCGGGGTCATGGAGCCCGAACACAGAGCACTGGGAGAGGAAGTAGCTCCTCCGTCACAAGCGGAGGAACATGAAATTGCCCCAGTCGATCACGAGGATCCTACCCTCGACTTTGCCCCTCGCGCCTCTCAATTAGAGGAAGAGGAACTTATTACTGCGCATCTAGACCAAGGGTGGGTGGATCTTCCTCATCGGGGGTTCATCTTACCTGAAGGGCGGTTGTTAGACGCAGTGGAGAGGGACAATGAGCAATTCCTGGACGACTTTGGAATGCTTTATGTCATCACACCGCCTCCTTCGGAGGCGGAAGGAGAAGACTGAAATATTCAGTAGATACTCTGCATGTACTTAGAGTATGGAGTATAAATTCGTAGAATATAAAAAAAATAAAAAAAGAGCCTGCTAACACACTGCTGACATGACATCGCTGAGTAAGCCACCCGTGACCCAAGTCGCGCGTCCCGCTCCCCCGCCTGCTGTGCCCGACGTCGTGCGTCCCTGCATCCCGCCGTTCCTCCCTGCACACCTCCCACCCTGTTTCCCGCACCTCCCACCCTGTTCCGCCCCTCCGCCCCTTGTTCTCGATGCGGACCGCCCCGCTCGTCGCGCAGCTCGCTTCTCGGGCACCGCGGCCATGCTGATGGAAGCGTAATCATGTGCAACAGCGCGAAGGGTTCCATCGACCTTGTTCGGCGCGCCCGGCTTCCTACTCAGCTCATAAGACACCCCTTGGACACCCCCTTATAACACGACTTCATCTACTGACCACGCGAGATGGCCTTGTACGAGAGCTCTACTGTCGTCTTCGAGTACCCCGGTGCCTCCAAGCACGGGCTCAAGCTTGTCGCGAAACGCTACGTGCCGAAGGGTGCAATGTCCGTAGGGCTGACTCTACTCTTCACGCACTGCACGGGGTCGCGTGCGTGCTCCCTGCCGCCGTGCAAGTCCTCTATTCTGACCTTGCATCTTGATAGACAAGGAATCATGGGAGCCTGTCATCACCGAGCTTCTCCAGCTCAAGGACGCCACGTCTAACACTCCCCTGGTCCGCGAAGCCTGGTCTGTGGACTGGCAGAGTCACGGCGAAGCGGCAACCATCAATGACAACTTGCTGCGACTCGACACCGAAGGCCTCTGTACGCGTCCTCACACCCCTTACCATGGGCCTCCGTTGTTGACTGCATCCCAGCCGTCACAGAGTATGCCGCTGCATTGCGTGGCCTCATCGCCTCGCCGCACCTCTCAGGACACCAGCTCGTTGGGATCGGGCACTCCGCCGGAGTGACTGCTATGTACGTCCTCATCCACCCGCATATACCCACGTTCATGAACACTCCCCAGACTCCTGTCGACTGTTTCGCTCCTAACGGACAAGGTCCCATACTGCGCCATCGTCTTCATGGAGCCTTCCCTCGTTACGCGCGAACTCTTCGCCAGGCACGGCCAGAACAGGCAGGCCGCCCTAGACCTCATGTACAAGGCCATGGAGGCGCGGCGGGACACCTGGGACAGCCGCGAAGAGGCCCTGGCGTACTTCAAGAAACGGTTACCCTGGAAGATATGGGATCCACGCATCCTCGACTTGCTCATGGTGCGCCCGTCCCCACCCAGTCTGAGTTACACTGACAGCTTGCCACAGCGCTACGGCCTCAGAGAGGTACACGCCCAGGAGAATGGCGCGGAGGTAACCAAAGTGACATTGGCATGCACGACCGCGCAGGAGAAGAAGGCCTACGCGGACAGCGAGCCTCACTTCCTCGCGACTGACTGCGTTAGCACGCTTGACCCGCAGGTGGAGCTGCATTTCATCTTTGGCGAGCGTTCTGATGTCGTGTGCGTAATGACCGGCTTCCGTGCTGCGTGCACTAGACGTGACTGACGACCGCTTCGGTACATACACAGGCCGAAGTACTGCCATGACTCCATTCTGAGTCTTCGGAAGCCTACTTCTGTCCAGCAGGTCGGGCGCGCTGGTCACTTTGTACGTGTTCCTGAGCGTGCTTTTGTCACGAGCGCCCTGCCGACGTTTTATAGGCTCTGCAAGAAAATCCGGACGGCCTGGCGGCCTGCATTGCGGACGTCCTGCGAGGACTGGCCAGCCCCCGGTCGAAGCTGTGAGTGTATCACATATCCGCGTATACTACGGTCCGGTAGTGGAATCACAATCTATGCGAATGAAACGAGGGGCGGTACAGCCGTACAGGATCGCCAGTTGGAAATATGAAACGGAGACATGCACCTATGTCTAAGATTTTGGCTCCACCGCATGCGTAAATACTTATTGCAGCGTCCGTGGTCCAGAAGCGAAACTGACTGAGACCTTCGGGTCGGGATGCGGCGGCCTGCTTACTCTTTCGCGTGCGCACGGCTTTCTCGTTCTTATTCGCCAATTGCTACGCCGCGCCCGACTCATTGGGGCCGGGAGTAGCTTCTAGCTGCCGTGCTTTGAAGGCTCCCAGGAACGGAAGAACGTGGACGGGTGGTGACGGTCGTCAGAGGGAGACGCTGGAGGCGCGGTGAAATGATTCCGGGCGGCACGCACATATGCGCAAAAGTCGGTATATTGTCCTGAAACATCAATGCGCAGCTCACGTCAAAACACAGAGATCCTCCAAAATGTGCGCTCAACTTGGTAGGATGGTGTTCCACATGGCGTTGGCCAAATGTGCCCGGGAGGGCAGGCCGGAAACAGGCTAGTAGCAGTGTGCTCGGATCAGAGCAATGCAGCATTCGCCCAGCCAGCGCTGTGGTTCCATCAACATCTCTTCCTCGCGTGTCCTTCTACAGTCGTCACCCTGCCCAAGCCACGAGTTACGTATCGATCCCGGCGCGAGCAACACTTGCTCAAGCATATACTTGCTTCCCTCCGATCGGCGCTCGGCCGCGCTCCTCGACATCTACTGTTCTCCGCCCCCTATTATAATATACCTACTTTCGTCCCCTCCCCGTCTCTGCTCGACCCACGATCGCTCTCCGGACATGTCCTTGACGCCCGCCCAGCAGCAGGAGATTCTGGCTCTTGTCAAGCCCACCCTCGGCGCAATCTTGCTTGGGCTTGTGTTTAGTTCGACGTGAGTTACATGGGTGGCGGAGGACGTTGAAGGGGAAGCCCTCGACGGGTCCATTGCCAAAGGACTCACCGTGCCCCGTAATCGACTGACCGACGCCTTGGCTGTTAGGTTCTTCGGCGTGACCCTCCTCCAGACGTATCAATATTACGACCGCTACTTGGGCGACTCGCTATGGCTCAAGCTCTTTGTGCGTCCTTCGTTCACAATTTTACCATGCGCTCTGACGAATGCCCATTTGAAGGTTGCACTAATATTGTGGGTCCCTTCCCGTCGATCCGCCCCGGAACCACCCTCGCTGACGATCATCAAAGTATGTTGGACGTGATCCAGATTGTAACAGTCATACACGCCAATTGGTGGTACCTCATCCAGAATTACGCAACGCCACAGTCATTGTTCGTTGTCCCCTGGTGCGTTCATGGTGCTCAGCTCTGTCGCGATACTCACCCGCATTGTCACTGCAGGAGCTTAGGTGTACGTGCGCGTGCGCTAAAACACTTGCCCCTCCTTATGATTTTCCATAGCTTGAAGTCGGAATTACAACGTCCATTGGTCTGCTCGTGCAGGGGTGCGTTGCTGCTCGACATCACTATTGAACCCCGTGCTAACTTCTCCAAGGTTCTTCGCCATGCGAGTGTACATCCGTACGTACAGTGTTGACCCAAGGGTGGCCCTTATTATATTGAGTCACGTTCGCAATTCGCAGTCAGCCGAGGAAACTACGTAGTGACCACTGTGATTGTACGTCTCACACTCATTCTGCGCACTCGCAGTCGCTGAAATACTAACCCAGTTTGTGCTTACCTTGACGCAATTCGGTAAGTGGGTCGCGATCTGGTTGTGCGCGGCGTTTAATCGACTCGGGTGATTTCCAGTTCTTGGTGTCTGTGCGTGCTGCATCTTATTCATTGACGGAGCACAGCTGACGTTACCCAGATTACGCTGCCAAGGGGTACGCCTCGTGTGATGCCCCCGTCTCCTTCCACTCACCGTATGTTTCTTTAGACAAGAGACAAAACTCGTCATCACCATCGCTGAAATTACGGTGCGCTCCCTCGGGCACTCCACTTGGCTATCGTTGATCCCGTATACAAGTGGGCCTCAACGGCCTCACTCGCGTGCAGCATCGCCGGAGATGCAATCATCACCGGGGCCATGTGCTACTACTTGCACCTGTCGCGCTCGGGCCTCAGGCGGTGAGCCCTCCGAGTCCGATCGCTATGGCATGGCCACGCCTGACCGCTGTGCCCTCCAGGACCGACAAGCTCATCGACATCATGATTGTGTACTGTGTTAACACCGGTCTGCTGACGACGTGCGTCCTCCCGGGTGTCCGCGGACCGTTCGCCCCGCTAACCATATGCTGCCTCCATAGCGTTTGTGCAATCTGTACAATCATCCTGGTACGTCGTACCCGACACTCCGGCGCGCCGCCTGCTTACCCTGGCGCAGTCCGAGGTCGTCTCACACACATACTGGGACACCATGTTCTACTTCCTCATCAGCAAATGTAGGTCCCACCCCCAAACTCGTAGTACCCGCCGCTCACCCCGAACTGCGTCTAGGCTACGTGAACTCCACACTCGCGACGTGCGTCCCTTCTCCGATGCCAATGAACTCATGCTTCTCCTCTCCGCGCCCAGGCTCAATGCACGGGAGAAACTCCGCGGCGCGACGCAATACAACATCTCCGACCAGTCCGTGCGGCTCGACGCCGTGGGCCACTCGAGTAGCACGCCCTCCAGGGAGCGGAAGCCCGTAGTGTACCTCCTATTTGTTCCGCATCACCTTTGCTGATGATGCCTGCAGTACCTTTCCGATTCCGAAGGGACCGACATCTCGTTCGCGACGAACCCACACCACAAGACGGGCATGTCCGAGGTAAGCCCTCACGCCATTCCTCATATGCCCGATTTATCCCGGCCGTGCCTCCATGCTGACCCACGGTTTGTCTGGTGCATGTACGTAGGCCACGACTGGTTCCGTGGACGTATAATCACTCCCCCATGGACCTAGTGCTAGCTACCAATTTATATATCGTACGTACGTGTTTCATAATCTGCTGCGCTGTTCGGGCGGCCCGAGAGCCCGCACGCAATTCCCCGCCCTTTTCAGCGCAGTCCTTGCTTAGACCCGCATGTGCTGCCTTGCCTCTCCTTGCATCATTGCATGTACTATATTAAGTTTATACGGTGACGTGTATCACAACCTAGCGCTTTAAGCTGCCTGATGCATTATCACCTGCTGCTAGCCCTTGAGTAGATCGTCGACACTTACTTCCATATTGACATCCGTCGAAGCAATATGGCGCGAATCTTGCTGCAGTGAGAGCGACGCCCGAGGTGAGACAAACCACGGCTCCGATTGACTCAATACGCACTGTGCCGTGACTGCATGAATCCCGGGCAAGCAGAAAGTGTCAACGCAGCCGGTCGAAAATGCATACTGTAAGTACAGAAGAGTTCTTTGCGGCACTGCTAGTGGTTTAAATGAATGTCTTAGACATACACCGGTCCGTGTCCATCAAACGAATGAGTCCAAGGGTCGACTGACGAGTCGAGGGTACTGTACCTATTAGCACTGGCTGCACATTAGAGCGACTATACGATTAGATGTAGTGATATCGGTAGGGATACAGAACACCCTCAGGCTAACTTTACAGGAGGTGGAAGTTCCTTGAGGTAGTGAGCTGAGAACCGGCGCGCCTGCAGACATGGCATCATGCGTTTTCGAGCCTAGAATACGAGCCAACACGAGCAACTCAATTTCAGCGGCGACAAAGTGCATCACCAGCCCAGGCTACATACCTTAATGCAAATCACAGATCACGCTACAAGATAAGTATTCCGGTGCTTGTCCTTGTCTCCCTCACCTTCGTATACGGAGTGCCGTGAGCCGACGGCGGTGCCGCTGAACCTCGACGCAGTGGAATCCTCCGTGTTCGCACTCCACGCGCTCCCCACTGGGTTCGCGGGCGCGAGGGAGATGGAGGCACGGAACCCAGTGCCCGTTGTGACACCACTTGTGTCCGGGCGGTAGCTGCGGTCACGGAGCTTTTCGCGTGCGTTTAGCCTGGTGGCGCCAGCGTTTTAGTTGAGTCGGTCCGCCTGACAGTGCATGAAGCGGACGCACGTTGCGAGTGTAGAGTTGACATAACACTTGCTCACAACAAAGTAGAAAATCGTATCCCAGTACGTGGTTGAATGCGTTTCGGACTGTGGGATGAATAAACATCGCCTGAACACAAGCAGATGAACAGTGTTGCTTACCAGGGCGATAGTACAGATTGCAGATACACTACAGAGTCATGTGAGTGCGAGACCAGTAAATGCGGAAGGGTACATACGTCGTCAACAGTCCAGTATTCACAGTATACTTCATGAGGGTGTGGATCATCCTGTCCGAGCTGAGAGTCTACAGGTCAACATCCTCTCCTGCATATACGACCAGTGTACGTACGTAGCGTGTCCGGAACGACCGAGATACAGGTAGTAGCACATAGATAATGTGATAAGGACGTCACCTGCAATGCTGCATGCGAGCGCGGCAGTCGATGCCCACTACGAAACCACACGTGGTAAGTGCGACTCGGTAAAGACAGTCTAAGGAAAGCAAGCATATTCCGCTCACGATGATCTGTCCGATAGTAGCGGCGAGCTGAGTGCTTTGACTGTGACAAGCTGCATAAGTTCGTCAGGAACCCGCCACTTGTTCAAGGCTCTCACCCGACTGCAGTATAGTCTACGTGCGGCAGCGTCTTCTCAGTGAGACATGTCACAAGGATCAGTTGAAGACACCTACATACTCCGAGAACTGGTGCGAAACGTGCTCAATCAGCCAAGCTCTGACATGAGTTCACTGCCCAGATATAGGTGCGTACTAAATTGTGCCAGTGCACACAGCATCTACTTTGCATCAGTAATGGGCTCTCCGCTAAATAAATCGTGAACATACGATCAGTGCTGTCATCCAACCATTTCCTCGGCTGACTGTAAAGTAATGGAGGTTCGTGAGGCACCTCCCCAATTTGAGAGAAGACAAACGCACGAATATACACTCGCATAGCGAAGAAACTACATTGGGTTCGTCAGTCTCCACCAAATGCTTCATCATGATGTAGTGCGACATACGTTTGCACAAGGAACCCAATAGACGACTACCCGGGCATCAATTCTGAACGCAAGGCAAGAAATTACCCCGCACTCACCGTCAACCCTGTCTCCAGCTAGGTCTACACATCAGTCGCTAGAGGCACCGTAAGCGGAGCCAGACAACTGACCCCTAAACTCCACGGAACGAGCTTGAGCGAGCCCGGGTTGGCATAGTTTTCGATCAGATACCACCAATTGGAATGAACCACAGTGACAAGCTGTAGCGCATCTAGTACCCTTGCAATAAAGACATCGGCTAGGAGGCAGGCAGTGGAAGGTCAAACAGCTTACGTTATGGTGGCGACCTTCCAACAGACCGTATGTTAGCGGATGGAGTAGGGGACGAGGGTAGAATGCACGGACGAATGACTTCAGCCACCAAGCATCCGACCAGTATTTGTCGTAATACTGGTATGTTTGCAACAAGGTAATGCCGAAGAATCTAGGGCAAAGCTCAGTCGATGTTTGACAGCATAGATCTCAGACGTACGTGGAACTGAAGAACATCCCGATCATGAGTGCCCCCAAGGTCGACTTCACGATCTCGTGCAGCGCAGCCGTGGCCTCAGCTGGCGCCGACATGGCTGACTGGCAAAGAACGAGACGTCACTGTAACAAAAGAATGGAAGGTATGTAAGAGTGCAGGGGCGGATCAAGCAGTAGAGCAAGAGCGCAGAAGTGAGAGGGACGAGGAGCGGGAGACGGGACAATGGAGGCTGCGAAATAAATGCGCCGCTGGGGGGCTCGCCATGATACGCGACGACGGTGAGCGGGTCGCGCTAGAAGCAGACCCTGACAGCCGAGAGAAGGCGCGCCGCCCACCCAAAACCTGCTTCAATCACAACGTCGCCGGCTAACTCAATCACAATGTTCGGTAGTTCGTGATCAAGCAGAACACTTCCACACAACGCGACAAGTCTGCGATATGTTCCTCCTACTCTTCGTCAGCTGGTCGGTCACAAGTATAATCTGCGAAGTCGGTCAACCAGGGCGAGTCGTCACTGGCGCCAGAGATGCTAACCGAGTCGCCATTTGTAAATGGCATCCGAGTCTATCGGAAGCAGCACTATGGGTTTGTGGACTCGGGCAGGGAGCAGTACTCGTCGCAACCAAGAATCCAAAGAGATCATAGACGTAGCCGAGAGCGGTATCCCATGAGATGCCGTGATAGTCAACTTGACCTATGTACCAATCACGAGAACCAGTGAGTCCCTTCTACAAACAAATTCGAAGGACTCAGCCAAAGAGCTTCTTGCGAATAAGTTGTCCAGCACGCCTACGCTCCTCAACAGCCCCACCATTCCCCAACACTGACTTATTCTCAATCGCCCGTCTACTCAGGTAGGGCATGACCTATCCGAGCAAATGTAAGACGGCGAAATTACCCATAATGACGATGCAGCAGCCACGAACCTCAGAGAGAGCCCCGTACGGGATGTACTTCAACAAGAAGGGTGAGTTACACCGTGTTCGCTCCACAACGTGGTCCGACAGCGCGTCCGTCATGCCTACATGACAACACATCAGCTCACTGACTCTCTGGAGGAAGCCCGGCACAGACTACGCACCATACAACTGTCCAACCGCGATCCGCTCCGCAACTTCATCCGGCACAAACAGCGGCCCCTCCGCGCCATCCACACGCCCCGCCAATCCAAGCTTCTCCATTCCCTGCAGCACGCCATCCACGCTCTTCCAATTATGCGTCCCGAACAGCACGCCCACCCCGGGCACCGCCGCGCGTGTCACGTCCTTCCGCACCTCCTCCAGGAGCAGCGCCGAACACGCGTCGTAGCACGCGTCGGTCTCCGCCTTCGTAAGCCAGACAGGCGGCACAGGGTCCGGCGAAATGCTCAGGCGCCGCGCGTCGTCGAAGCCCGCGACCGAGGACCCTGCAGGGCTGGCCGTGGTGACTGCGGAGGCCGCGTGGGCGGCGAGTTCGTACGGGTGATACGCGCCACGGACGAGCTTCACGCCGAGTGCATAGCCTTCCGCCCGAGACGTGGCGAGGCTCTGTTTAAGGTATTCCGGTGTCCTGCGCGAGGCCAGATGAACAGATAGTATGCTTACGCTCGGGATCCCTTACCGTCTCAAATACGTTTGATAAGTCTGGTAGATAACAGGTTGGATTGTGGCGGAAGCCGGGGCGGGGGAGGTACCGAACCACGACGATGGCCGACGAGGGAGCGCGTTGAATTCTCGCTGAAGGGCAAGCAGGTAAGCGTCTACAGCCGGCTGGGTATCACCTATTCAGTAGATCCACTGTCCTCCCCACAAGATGGCATACCTGGTACCAGCTGATGCGAAAGAGATGCGTCAACAGTAAACCTCAAACGTAGAATGCACAGCTAGCTCACGTATATTCAGCGTCCATAATGATCCTGACACCACGCTCCTGGGCTTTCTTGCAGATAGCACGCAAGTCGTCCCGTAGCTGAGCCAGATCTTTGATATCCTCCTGTGTGAGCGAGGTCGGCACATCCGGGGAGGTCAAGATATCTAGGTCGCTAGGGTGTGGTTGACCGGGGAAGAGCACCGGAGGCGAAGACGAAGGGCGCGTTGCAACCAAATACCTCGAGAAGCGATGCAAGCTCTCCGCGCGAGGCACCATCGCGGTCTACAATTGGACAGAAGGAGACCGGCAGTAGTTAAGACAGAAAGACCTCAGCATATCATGGGTCCAGGAAGTGTGCTCACCAGCTTCAACGCGACCCATGTCTTACGGCCTTGCACACTGCCCAACTGAGCTACATGCTTGTCCTCAAAGTCAGCAGCAATGTCTACGCAATGCAATGTCTCGCGGATATTATGCCTGGCGGTCTGCCTGGCTACTTCCGCGCGCTCCTTGGCGCTGCCAGCTGCTTCTGCCTCGTCGACCTCTACGCTGTATGCGAACAGGCTCCCCTTGCCTTCCGCACGTAGCTCCTCCAATAGGGGAAGACAATCCTCGGCCGTGTCCCCGCCTACAAACTGACATGACTCTGTCAACAGTCCATACTGGGTAAAGTCGATAACGCACCTGATTGAAGAATGTGTGCCGCACGATCGCCTCCGTGACCTGCTTCAAACCAGGGACCGAGGTGCATGCCGAAAGTACAGTGGGTGCCCAGTCAATGACGGCTGGTATAGAGCACATAGAATATACAACATAGGACCGGACGAGCGATGACAGTGACGGCTGTGGCCGTGCGGCAGCCTTGTTGGCCCCCTCATCTGGGGCATCTGCATGGAGAATGTTCCCGAGGACGAGCGAGGTCGTCAGTACGCCTCCGACCACAAGGCCAGCTCGGGTCCAGTGGGGTGATGATACAGCAGTCCGTGGTGTTACGAGTGTTCGTAAAGGCGCATACAAATGGGGGCGAGCGGGCGGGAGTCGCTTGCAGGCGAGTCTGAGCATCGCGGGAGCGCAAAGGGCGGTAGAATCATGATACGTTTACTTATATCGTGGGCAGTGGGCCTCGAGGACGGCGATAGAATGTAATCGGCAGCGGGAAGCAGACTTGGGACGCGGATGCACGCGCGGAACTCGGGTCACGCTCTCCTTTCCCCGCGCTCGTCCTCACTTTTCTTCCCGCCTCCTCCTCCTCGATCCCTGCCATGGCGAAACGCAAGTCTCTCACAGCTGACCCGGAGCTCGACTCCGACGGCGAGGACGCCAGCGAACGCGTATGTCCCCAGGGCCCCTCCCTATTGCCCGCGCGATAAGCTCACCGCGGGCCAGTAGAGCCTCGTGGATGTCGACTTCGACTTTTTCGATCCGCACCCGGACGTCGATTATCACGCCCTCAAGCGGCTGGCGACACAGCTTTTCCAGGGCGATGCAGAGCTTCTCCACGTCAATGACCTTGCGGACCTCATCCTGTCTCAGCCACTGGTCGGGACCACCGTCAAATGTGACGGGCGGGAGAGCGATCCGTACGCCGTCTTGACCGTGCTTAATATGCACTTACACCAAGTGTGTCCGCAGTTTTCGGTGATCCAACATGTCGCTGACTGGTACCTCAGGATAAGCCCTCGGTCAAGGCAGTGGCCGAGTACGCTTTAACAAAAGCCTCTGCGGATCCTGCGTTCCATAGCACCTTACGCGCCCTCCTCAATCCCGCATCATCCAGTCATGTCGGTTTCGTTTTCTCAGAGAGGCTCATCAACATGCCCGTGCAAGTCATGCCGCACATGTACCGCATGCTCGCGGACGAAATACAGTGGGCTCTCGATGATGTACGTTCGCATATCCAAACATGCGGTTTCCTTCTCACCACAGAATCAGAACGAGCCATACAACTTTTCACATCTCCTCATCATCTCACGGATATACCGCCTTACGCCGGAAGAAGAGGCTGAGCTGCAGGGTCCGGCTCCACGCACTAAGAGACAGAAACAAGCTGCACCGCAGCAAGCCTCCTCAGGCGGGATATACCCTTTCCACCCCGAAGATGAACATATACAAAAGGTATGCTGACATCACGCCCCCTTGCTCTACTACTCACCCCTTGCAAGCTCGCCCTGCACTCGCTCGATTACAATTTCACGAACACACCACCCCGCGGGGAGAACGCGTTTGGGCTAGATATGGGCGGGCGAATGATTCTCATTCCTGCTACGAGACTACGCGATCTGGTCGCTGTGTTGCAACAGGTCTACGCACCTCCATCCTAATGCATGTGCGTTACGGACAGTGGGTGAATGTCAAAGTCGAAAGAGCATATTCAAGTTGTAGACTGAGTGCAGCTCACTCAGGCTATCTGTGGCCCGTAGGTGCGTACCTCCCACTTTGGACTCAACCCTGTCTGGTCACCCTCACGCTAGCAACTTGAATTCGACACATCGAAGCAATAATTTGTTCTGCAGCTTGATGCACACCATCGCTGATTCGTCTACTAACTTGGTCAGTCTTGCACAGTGGTCGAAGGTTGGTGAGTCATCTTTTGCACCGTGCTGAGGGGGCTTACACTGTACGCCTCGTCCCGGTGCAGACACCGAAGACAGTAAATTTATGTTCAAACATATCGGCCTTCCACTTACCAGTTGCGACTGCAAGGTGTCGGAATTCGGTCACGAGAAAGTGCAACTTTAGTGCAATAAAGTGGAACCTGGCTTTGCTCCTCTAGATTTACTATCGACCCACCCTTCACACCTCCTTTCTCGGACTGAATGTGTGGTAACATGCACATCCAGAGCCTAAAAGCTCCCCACCACTTGCGACACGATGTTATCAATGATCAATCAGAGCTATACGCAATCCCGTCCCTTCCCCCTCCCCTCCTCCGTCAAAAAGCCTCATGGTCCACAGAATGGATTACGTAAGCGACTGGGTGAGTATGTACTCGGAGGGGAGGATTGTCAGAACCGCTTTTACCGAGTCGCACCGCCGAAATTGGTTCAGATTGCTATGGCAAACTTCACGTTCATACTGTTGCCGATTGTGGCGAAGTACATTCATCGGGGACTGTTGTAGGTACAGCCCAGCATGAGTAACATACATAAGTGACCACGACGGCTGTATTGCAAAAAGGACCTCAGAGCTCGGCCTCCAGTCGCATCGCCAGCGCCGATTGCGTTCAGATCGCAATGCGAGAGGAAACAGGGGGCCTCCCGCGATGATGGGCCGGCAGGGCGACGCTCGAGACTGTTCTAGGCGAATGACTCGGGATGAGAGGGTGGCGGGAACACAGAGACCTGCCTATTCGGTCGATCACAGGAGTGACGTCGCCGTGGCCCACCTCCCGCATATAAGCCGTCTCTCCGCCCGCTGGGTCCCCACAACTATCACCTCTGCTTTGCACTCCACGGATACAACATGAGTCTCTTGCAAGACGTCCTCCGCACTCAGACTATCGATCAGACGTTCAGTAACCTCAGCCTCACCGAGCGGTTGCAAACACAACGGGCGGACCCCGAGAGCGACGAGGAGATCATCAGCGTCGTACGTGCGCTCGTTGTCTACGTTCCCTCTTCGCTCATCGCATGCCCCATAGGTCTCCGCTCCAGGCACCCGCCCTGCGTCCCGGGCTCCTTCCCGCCCTACTTCGCGGCCCTCATCACCGGGCCCCCGCGGCGCTGCTCGCCGGCCATATCACGCAGCTCTGTTGCCTGCGTCAATGCCCAGAGACCCTCTCAGGGCTTTACCGACCGACATATCGCAGCGGATCTTCTCAAGGCTCTCGACCAGGGACCTCGCACGCTGTTCGCGGGTTTCGAAGAAGTGGAACAGGAGTCAGACTCTGAACTACGGTGATTGTCCTCCATATGCGATATAGCGGATGTGGTCTTGACTCCATACGCAGTCTGGTTCCAGCACTATCGGAAAGAGAACTTCCACGACGATAGCTTGCCGCCTGGCAAGTGGACGAAGCGTGAGTCAAAGCAGAACTGGGTATGTCCATCCCCTCTTCCCGGTAATCCACACCGCTCATGCCTTCACTTGCGCAGCGGACAACCTACCTCCAGTCCGCCGCCTCGCGTGACTCCGACAAGCTCGGGCCAGTCTACCACTCCTACTCCGGCCGCTCGACGCCCCTCGGCTCGGGGACGCATACGCCGCGCGAGGTTCGCGAGGATAGGTGGCGCCAGGAGTCCGAGGTCGACGTTCGCCCGTCCAAGGTCGAGATGCGCGAGATGTACAAGGAGCTCAAGGGACGCAAGGCCAAGGGCAAATTCAATGTCGGTGGCTCCGGCATGCGTGATAGAGGAGGGTGGGTGGACGGTGTGGAGGAGCTGTAGCAATATAACTAGGATGCGACATGTAGCCAATGGTTTGGAATTTGGGTGTACGATTATCAGTCGATCTCATTGATCGAAGAATATCTATGGTCTGACGTGAGACCACATTCACTGCGTAGTACTTGTAACCCAACCTCAGGCTATTACTGGGTCCCGGTCATCCGCAACGTTCAATGAGGTGCCATAACCTCGCAAGGATGTACAAGCCGTGGTACAGACCCTGAATTGGCGCAACACAGCAACGTAAACGGTATGTGGGCAGAGTAATCTCCCTAGCATTTGTACATCAACACATACCGCCAGGCATACTTAGCGATATCCTACGAGATCACGATCCCCACTTGGCACCGACTGACATGCTTGCTTCCGACAATGTGAGCCAGTAGCAATGTCATTGCAATCACCGTGTCTCGCAGATGGTATGTTCTAGGATACATGGTGAACATACAGTAATCATACAGTACTAGGAGATGTCTATATGTTTTATATGGAAGGGTATGGCTAAGTATCCATGAAATCGGGATGCTACAATGCATATGGGTGCCTGCGGCCAAAGTCGCGTGGCTCCACGGGCGGACGAGGGAGGAACAAAAGCATTGGTTCGGGGGTGCGCAGACAATTACTCTATCCACTTCGCGGCGCGCAATTCTTGTCGTATCCGTGCTGTGTCGGGCTTGATCGTCCCGTCCGCGGGTGCAAAGTCTTTCTGTATCCTCACGTTATACCGGCGGAGCAATACCCGCAGATGGACCACCTTTGAAGAGTCCATGATCAGTTTCCCGCCACTGACGTCGTCATAATGTGGCTCCGCTTACCTTGGGCCTGTCAGGTATCTGGGCGCGCCTTAGCACAGAACCGGGATACCATCCGTCGTACGCATACACCCATACTTTCTCACCACGCTATAAACGAATCAGCGCCACATCAGGATCTCACGCGAGCCCATCCGCTTACCTCGAACTCGTAATTCAACAGTGGCCCATTCAGATAGTCCGCTTCCGATGAGCTGTCTGACTCAAGCCCGGAGTCCTCGGTGGCTGGTGGCTCGGGGACGTATTCATCGTCATCAGAGAGTTCTGTCAGATCGGACTCAAAGTCGAGGTCCGGATTGGACACGCCGCCACTCGTGCTGGCACTGCCTTCTCGTGCATCTCTGCTGCAAGCGCCGAGGATAGAGAAGCTCCCCATGTTATACGATGCGGAAGACATCACAGAGAGCAAGGTTGTTGAGCGGGGTTGGGTGATGGGTGACGGGTGTCGGCGCCGATGGGCAGGCGATCGCGACGGGTCAGGATAATGGAGGTCGATCACAGGGGACAATGAGCAGTGGCAAGGCACACTGTGGACTAGATGGCAAGATGGGGTGAGACGAGGACAAGCAGCGAGGTTGCTTTATACCTGTAACCCGGCAACGTGTGCCAGTGGCCCTTTGTTGTCCTGTGGCCAAGCGCCCGCAGCCACAATGCGATGCGATCTGTAGACGCCCGCTAAGTATGGACGCGCCTTTGTGAGCGGCGAAGTAGCACAAGACAAAGCGAGCTAATGCCGTTAGAGTTGGATGACCACGAGGTTGGTCGCCGCTACTGCTGGCTCAGCGAGCTGTGAAGAGGGGCAAGAAATGGGTCGACTTCGACGAAGCGTGCATCCGGACAGCCTCCGCAGGCGATGAGAAGCGGACCACAGTCTACAGAAGGTCAGGTTATTAGAATACAGTGTTGGAGATAGGTATAGTCGTCCTGGGAATAGTATGCGGGAGCTCGTACACAGCCAAAGCTGGGCTGTGAGTATTGAAGTTGAAGCGTCCAGTCATAGTTCTGAGAACGACGTCGTTTTGCAAGCGGATGGGAGCTCAGAGCACGTTAGAAGTCTGTCTGCAGGAGAGTGTCGCACAGAGAGTCAGGAGGAAGGTGGGGGAGAGGTCGGCGGCGCAGAGTCGGACGCGCCGGTGGCTGAGATGCTCCAGATTGGACACGTGCCACTAGCGACAAGCCTCGAAGCCCACAGGTCGAGCGGAACTCAGGTCGTTTCCCTCTCTCCGCCTTCCCCGCTCCTTTCCCCTCACGCCCACCATGACGAAGACATACATCATGAACGGGCTCATCGAAAAGGTATGTGTGCATCACGTCACGATCTACGGCAACTAATGCGGATCATTGTCACTCAGATGCAGTCTTCCGACCAAGACTTCCGGTACGGTGCCCAGGGTGACGCGTCTGCATATTGCTCACGTCGTGTATTGCAGGTATATGGGTCTAAATGACCTCCTGGTTGCTATCAAGGAAGATCAAAACACCTTCCTCGGCGATGAGCCCACGGAGAACAAGGTCTTGCGACAAGTTCTCGCCCTTGTAGAGGATAAGATCTCTGAGGTCAAGAATCAGGCCGTCAAGTGGTGCGTGCCGTTCATACGTAGTAGGATGGCCTAGTATTGACGATTGCCAAGCCTCGGCCAACTCATCAAGATCATCCGGGAATCTCAAATGGAGTATGTAGTTGATCGTCTCATCGACTTTTCCTCGGGAAAGGACGATGAGCTACGAGACATCTCAAGCTTAGGTGCGCTTCAACCCTAACTCTATTGTCTCTCCCTAACATAGTTATCGTTGCGTTGACAGCACTAAAGACGATCACCTCTGAGCTGCCTCCAGAAGGTAGGATCGCATCCAAGGCATGCGAGAAGCTCGCCCCCAAATTACTCGCGCAATTGTCCAAGGTGCGTCGCAACTAACCAATATACGCGAGGCATGCCCACCGATAATTGTCTCTCGATAGCCGGACGCGCCACCAGACACGCTCCTCGAGACGCTCTCAATTCTGTCTATCTTGATTACTCGCTTCCCCAGCTACCTAGGGGACCCTGACCTGCAGCCGCAACCACTCACCGTGCTCACGCCCATGCTGTCGCATCCCCGGGCCGCCGTACGGAAGCGGGCAATAACTACTCTTGCGCAGTTCCTCCCGAGCACGGGCGCAGAGCTGTTCCAAGCACTGCTCGCGACCAAGGTATTCCCGGGCCTGGCACCGTCCGCGAACTTGGACGACCAGCGTACAACGGTGCAACTTGTAGCTGCGATCGCGCGGCATACCCCACATCAGATTGAGCCACAGCTTGGGACGATAGTGCCCGCAGTCAACAAGTCTTTGCAGCGAGAAGACGAAGAACTGCAGGAGAGCGCTTTGCAGGTATGCTTTTGTTGTGTCTATTCGAGTAGAAGAACTAAGCTTTTGTAGGCACTAGAAGCGTTCGTTCTGCGATGTCCCACGGCCATCACCTCCTTTTTGTCCTCCATAATACAGGTCGGCAGCCAATTCATCAAGTATGACCCCGTGAGTCAACAATAAGCGAACATTCACATGTTACTGACACTTTGTAGAACTATGCAGGTGGAGACGACGACGAAGATGAAGAAATGGCAGACGATGACGACGATGAAGCGGAACTCGACGATCAGTGCGCGTGATATACCACTCTATGGCGCGGAAACTGATGCATCACTGTTCACAGGTATTCTGATGACGAAGACATGTCTTACAAGGTCCGGAGATCCGCGACGAAGCTGCTAGCTGCCATCATCGCCACGCGCCCCGAGTTACTCACTACCTTGTACAGAGAGGTGTCGCCGGTCCTCATATCTCGCTTTGGCGACCGTGAAGAGACGGTGCGCGTTGAGGTGTGGTCAACGTATAGCGTTCTTCTACAGCAGACGCGCGTATATGGTAGCACGACGCAGCAGAACGATGCAGCTACCATCGGCGGGAAGCGCAAGCGCGCAGACGAGGGCATGGAGGTGGAGGATACGCCACACAGCCTGCTGCGCTCTCAAGTGTCCTCTTTCGCCAAGGCGTTGCTCGGCCAACTGAAGTCGCCCAAGACACCGCCCGCGACGCTCCAGGCGGGCTTCTCGCTCTTGCACACGCTACTGACGGTCGTCCCGAACTCGCTCTCCGCGTTCTCTACGCAGATCATCACGACGAGCAAAGCCGTGCTGCAGCAGTCGAGCAAGACAAACGCGGCGCTGCTGCAGATCACCTGCATGTCCTTCGTCGGGCTCTTCTTCTCGACGCACACCCCCGGCACGTTCACGAACTCGCTGAGCGACATCCTTCCCGTGCTGCTCCGCGCGCTCTCGGAGAAGCACCCGCGCATCGCGTCAGAGGCGTTCCGCGTGTTCTCCGCGCTCCTGAACACGATGCGCCCGGTGAAGGGCGGCGAGTGGGTCGACACGGTGTACAGCGAGGCCGTCGTGCGCCTTGGAAACCACGACACGGACGCGGAGGTGCGTGCGTGCGCGGAGAATGCCATCGGAGACCTGTGGGTGAGCGCGACGGACTTGATGAAGACGAAGCCGCGCAAGGAGTGGGACGCGATGTGCCGCACGACCGGCCGCACGGAGGGCGCGGTGCTTGTCGTGACGAAGGTCGCGAAGGAGGTTGATGTCGATGACGACTGGGTGAACGGGTGTGTGAACTGGTTGTTGACGCTGCTAAAGAAGAGGGGGCGGGCTGGCAAGAGCGATATGTTCACCAGTCTTGATGCGTTGCTGAGGAGGTGAGTACTGCCGTATAGAACGTACGAACTTGACTCATCGTGGTGGCGCACCCTAGGTACAACATTGTCCCAGCGGATCTCCCTATAACGGTCATTTCCACCCTCAAGCCATACATCTCCATCATCGATATCTCACTGATGTCTCAAGCTGTTTCGATTATTGCTCTCCTCCTAGACCTCTTGCCTAAGGACACATATCCCGAGGTTGAACGGGACCTCCTTCCGGACATATATACTATCGCACACTCTCCGCTTGTTGCCGGCGCCGCATTCGAGTCCGTGCTCAGCTTCTTTGCCGCGCTCGTACAAGCCGACATGCAGGTTGCGACTCATCTCGTCCCGAACCTAGTCATCTCCGTCGACAAAGCGCAGAAAGCAGAGGCTTCCCTCGCTAATGTAGCTCGGTGTATTGGGCAGGTCGTCATCGCGCAGCAGAGTATAGCCGCCGGTACGATCGCCGAGTTTGCTAAGCACTTCAAGGTATGTGGGCAGTATACCATTCCTGAGACGACGCAGGCTTAACATGTGTGTTAGCCCAATGCGAAGGCGAAGCCCTCTCAACTCGTACTCAGCCTACTCGTTATGGGCGAAGTCGGCCGCTTTGTGTACGTTATCCAGCCTATCACAGGGTGTATTTCGCTGAGCAAGTGTCCTCTAGCGACATGTCACTACAGGAGAACATCTTCTCCAGCGTGATTGAGCGATTTAGCGCAGAACAGGAGGAAATACGTACAGCTGCGTCATTCGCTGCCGGTACGTCCGAAGTCTACTGTCGACATACCACCAAGATCGCTCACAGCATTTACAGGTAACATCGCCGTCGGGAACCTTCATCACTTCCTGCCTGTGATCGTGAAGATGGTCGAGACTGACCCGAGCAAGCGCCTGCTATCTCTACACGCGCTCAAGGAGGTCGTCACACACTGCTCGCATGGCCAGCTTGAGACCGTCGCGGACCTGCTCTGGGTGCCACTCTTCGAGAACTCGGACAACTCTGAGGAAACGACGAGGAACGTCGCTGCGGCGTGCATCGGCAAGGTCACCACGACACACCCGTCGCTGTACCTCCCGCAACTGCATGTAAGCACTCCAACATGCAGACAGAGTATAGAGCTGACATACTTTCCAGGAGCGCATCAGTGATCAGAACCCCTCATCGAGGGCGACGGTCATCGCAGCGATCCGGTACACGTTCGCGGAAACATCGAGTTCGTATGATGAGCTGCTCAGCTCTGTGCTCATGGACTTCCTAGCCCTCATCGCGGACCCCGATCTTGTATGTCCCGCTCCCCATGTACAGAGCTCAAAATTTGACGCTTGTCTATCAGACCGTCCGCAGATTGGCGCTATCCGCACTGAACTCTGCAGCCCGCCTGAAGCCGCATCTGATCCGCGACAAGCTGCAGATCATCCTTCCGAACCTCTACAAGGAGACTGTCATCAACCCAGAGCTCATCCGTACTGTGCAGATGGGCCCCTGGACCCACAAAGTCGACGATGGTCTGGAGGCGCGCAAGACGGCGTACGAGACGCTCTACACCCTGGTAAGCACACATCCTTGCCCTCCTCACCCCCAACACTGACCCGACCCTGCATGTGCAGCTCGATACCTGTCTCGCCAAGCTCGACCTGCATGAGTTCCTCGGGCGGGTGCTCTCAGGGCTTGCAGACGACTCGGATGAAGTCAAGGTGATCTGCCACATGATGCTCTTCCGGCTCGCCGCGCTCGCACCTACGGCGGTTGCGAACCGGCTCGACGAGATCACCGCGCCGCTCGAGAAGAGCATGAAGGGTGCGACAGTCACGAAGGACACCGTCAAGCAGGATTTAGAGCGCGCCGCGGAGCTCCAGCGCAGCACGCTCCGCGCGGTCGCAGCGCTCTCGAAGATCAACACGCCTGGTGGGAGCCCTCGCTTCGACGCGTTCGTTGACAGCATGAAGCGCGCCCCGGAGTGGGGTGCTGAGTTCCGGGAGCTCGTCGGCGCGTGAGCGGGGTCGGAGTGTGCATTTTGGTTCCTCTAACTTGCTTTGGCTGTGCGGCCGGAGATGAAGTTACTTAGAAAGCTGTTGTAGGAGAGGTTGTAGCAAAGATGTATCTCTACTCAGTACCAGTGTAATACCATATTTGACCATGTTACACTATATATTGATGGTTCAAGTTCCTTGACTTTCATGCACCGTGGCCGCATTACAGCAGTTTGCGAAAGTGATTAGCTTCTGTCGCTGACAAATCGGTATGCCAGATGAACTCTGAGTACTGTCCGCTTCATGAACAAACAATCAATTGCTTTCTTGTCCCCACATATATTCTGAGTGTGTGATACACAGCCAACCACGACAGAGTAAGGATCTCAGCACACAACAACAGTCTAGCGTATAAGGTGGATCAACCGCGTGGCACCTCTGGAAATCCAACTGCTTCATAAGACTGCTCCTGGGCGTCGCTGCCTTCGACGTATTTGATGATGACAGAGTTGCCGTCAACCAAAACATCCGTCAGGACTTCAGCTTCTTGCCCGATGTTGGGGAGGGTCACCGAGCTCGCGTTGGTGGTGCCAAAGTTAGCAAGAGGCACCAGTTGCTCATATCCGACGATCCAGTCTGCACTCTCTCCGCACAGCCTATGCGACTCCGTGAGCTCCTCAGTCACATTCTGCCCCCTCGTGGTGTTCTCGATCACGGCCGTCCTCGACATCGGTGACGTTACCCTCACCGTCAGTGGCGCGGCATCCCCCGTAGAGAGGGAGAACAATATGTAGTCCAAATACCGGCACCATGCTGTCAAAGATGCGTGGCGCACTCAGTCAGGCTCGCGTAACCAAGGTGCCTGACCTCGCCGTACGATCAATGCCGGTCTTGATAGTGCCGCCACAGGCGGCGCCGTCGATGCCAACCCACGCAGGCGCGGAGTACTCGTTGTTGCGAGTGGTGCTCTCAGAGAATGTCGGCACGGTTAACATGCCGGTCACGGCCGTGAACGGGTTCTAACAGTACATTGCATGTAAGCGGATGCGCCCCACACAGCGCAGCGAGCGTACACACCGCGGTGAAGGAGTCGTACACGGCGCCGGCCCAGTAACTGTGGTCCTCCATGTGCGAGACGCTGTTCGTCGCCGCGTGCATGGCTCCGTTGCGGAGTTCGAACGAGTGCATCGAGCGGGTGATAGGGCGGTGCGCAGCAACAGACTCAGCGAGTCGGGAGGGGACGGTGAGGATTGCTAGGATACCGGATATCAAGAGGTGAGTGGAGAACATGGCGGCTCAGCGACGAGGGCGTGAGTGGGCTGGAGCAGGGGTGTGGAACCTGAGAAGCCTCAAGAGGGGCAGTGTTTATATACGGTGCGAGGGACTACATCTGGGGCGACTGGGCGAGGAGAAGGGCGGCGTGTGCCATGCTACCGCATTTTACGGATGAAGTCAAGGTGATCACATTTGGTTGTATTAGGGATAGATGGTCGGGTAGAAGAATGCTGGGACATTGGATGAAAGTGCGCAGGGCCGGTGGCGCTGGAGGCAGACGCGTCGGTGGCGCGCAGTATGATCGGTATTGCCATACCACGCCATGCAAGTCGCCCTGTCCACATCGATTTTCCTCCTCGTCCTCGTCCTCGCTGGCTCCATCTGGCTTTTCCTCATACGTACAGACGAACGACTCCCACCGGGTCCAAGGGGCAGACCAGTCCTCGGACAATACGGCCAGATCCCGAGCTCAGGTCCATGGCAGTTCTTCCGCGACCTGGGGCGCACTTATGGTCAGTCCGCACCCATATACCATCATGGCCTCACTTCTGAAATTAGATGCTCTCTGTATGATGGACAACAGGCCCAGTATCTAGCATTCACGTCCTTGGCCATCCTGTGATCGTCTTCAACTCCTTCGGCCCCGCCGACGCCCTCTTCAACAAACGCTCCAATAAATACTCCTTCAAACCGCGGCGCAGGATGGGCGAGCTGTGCGTTTCCCTCAGATTACCTTGCTAACAGCCCTGTGATGATGGTACGAGCAGCTCGGGCCTCGTAGCCACGCTGCCCTTCATGGACTCAGGTCCAATGTTCAACCATGCTCGAAAGATGTTCCGCCAGGAGCTCAGCCCACGCAGCCTCGCCACCTACTACGCAGACATCGAGCGCGGCGCTCGCACACTGACCACAGCATTCGTCGCAAACCCAGACCCGGCGCGCCTCGAGCAGATCATCGACCGGTACACCTTCCTGACCCTGGCCGACTATATGCGCGATGTTTGACAGGTGCTATATAGGACACTCGGAACGCTCTTCATGAAGGTCTCGTCAGGCTACGTCGTCAATGGCGACGATGACGCCGTCCTCAAGCCCATCAAGCAGCTCGCAGACTTTGCGGCGGACATCCTTGGCGGGCGGTACTCCATCATCGACCGGCTGCCCTTCCGTACGCGCCTCCGCTTAGTCTGCGCACGCTCTTATTCACTCTTGCATCAGTGTGCTACCTCCCACGTTGGGCCCCCGGAACGACTCTCCTGGACCTCGCCGAGCATTGGCGCGGCCGCCTCTGGCTGATCGCCGACCGGACTGCGAACCTCGTACGCGAAGACCTTGTGCGCAGCCTTTCCCCTATCTACGCGCTCTGATACCCACAGCTGCACGCTCGCACCAGACCTCAGGCACGCCGAGCACGTCCTTTATGGGCAACCTCTACGGGAACCCGCGCGGCGGGATGGACCTCGACGAAGCGCAATTCAAGTTCATTGCCGTCACCATGTCCGCAGGTGCGCCCCTCCGCGCCCTTAGGGTTATAACCCTAGCTCACCGCTGCGCACAGGTGGGATGCTCCCTCTAACATCCTCGACGCTCGGCTTCCTCCTAGCTATGGCACTCTTCCCCGCCATCCAACAGCGCGCCCAAGCCGAGCTCGACCACGTCCTCGGAGGTTCGCGCCTGCCCGCGCTCGCGGACCGCCCGGCGCTACCATACATCAGCGCGCTGATCCTCGAGCTGTACCGCTGGGCGCCCATCGCACCTCTCAGTACGTCCCTGTCCTGTTCCTTGTACTCTGTATCCGAGACGGTTATTCACGTGTGTGCCGGTAGTTGCCCGGAAGACGCTCGAGGACGACGAGGTCGCCGGATACAGGATCCCGAAGGGCGCGACGGTGGTCGCGAACAACTGGCATGCTATTTCTATGCGTCTCCGCGCTTTTGCATAGCTGACCTGGTGTACAGGGCGATCACGCGCGATCCCGAACGTTACCTCGATCCGCACACCTTCCGCCCCGAGCGATTCCTCACCCTCTTTGACTCCAACGCCAGCCCCGCCGAAAAAGAGTGCATCCTCGACCCACGTACATACGCCTTTGGATACGGCCGCAGGTGCGCTCCTCTTCTCCTTCGACAACTCACCATTAACCTGTACGGGTAGGATATGCCCAGGGCTCGACTTCGCGGAGGCGATCCTCTTCGCAACCATCACGCACATCCTCACGGTATGCGACATATCCCTAGCGCAGGGCGGGCCTGCGCCGGTGCATACTCCAGACAGGGACATCGCGCTGAAGACGGTCGGCGCCGCTGCGTATGTGTTCCGCGTTTTGGGGATGCCCGTGCTGACGTTGCGATGCGACCGATAGGCGAGTAATGTGTGCGCCGTGCATCCTCAAGCCACGCTCTGCGGACGCGCTCGCTTTGATCATGGAATCAGCTGAAGCATGATGTCCTGCTATGTTAGTTTGTTGACCATTGATAGGCACGGTAAGATCTTCTGTACTAGTGGGTTGATCAAGGCTGGATGCTTCAGGTTCCCGCCACACTCAGCCGTCTGCCAAGTTCCTTCGGCTCCATGATGATAATTCACCACTTTCGTTACAGCATGTATCGTCTGAATCACAGCAGCTTGCCCTCCTTCAGGACCCACTGGTCTGCAAACACACAAGAAGACCCTGCACCCGATCTTGGGGTTTCTCAAACCGCTATAGGGCGCACCCACAGGCCACCCTGAACATCACGCCCTCGTTAGCCCACAATACAGCAAGAGCAAGGACAGATGGCCCACCTTGACGAACGCAGTGAACGCGGTGCTCGGCCAGATCTTCTCAATCTTCTGGCGGCCCTTGCCCTCCTTCCACTGCGGCGGGGGTCGTGCGCCTACCGGGATCGCCTCTGGCACGAGCTCAAAACCAGAGAATCGCTGCAACAGCCGGACGAGCATGAATGACGCTTCATTCAATGCGAAGTTCTGGCCCGGGCACTGCATACCGCCGTTAACCACCAACGCAACACCGTGGAGACTGAAAACGCACCTGGCGCGGGCCAGAAAGGAAGGGCACGTACATGCTCGGGCGCTCCTCGACGCGCGCAAGGCGCGCGGGGTCGAGCCAGCGCTCGGGGTCAAAGTCCAGCGCGTCCGCGCCCCAGAGGTCCACGCGCCGGTGCAGGTGCAGTGTCAGCCAGGTGACGCGCGCTTTGCCTGGGAGGTACAGAGGCGTGGACCCGTGCGCGGTCGGCAGGAGCACCTCGTGGATCGAGTTGCGGATCCCCATTGGGGCGCCGGGGAAGAGGCGCAGGGTCTCATTCAGGACTGCATTCACTGCAGAAATGGGTTAGTAAGCATGGGGCGGGGAGAAGAAGGAAGACGGACTGTAGGGCATCTTGCGGATGAGGTCGTGGGTCGGGTTCCCGGCTGCACCGCAGGTGTCAGAAATCTCGTCGCGAAGGCGTTTTGCCACTGCGGGGTGTATGGCCAGGAGGTAGGTCACGAATGTGAGTAGTCCAGCGGTCTGCAATATATTTCGTTGAGTCTCCACTGAGGATAAGGTACAGAAAGCAGTCTTACGGTATCGCGGCCGGCCATCATGACGTTGAGCAGACCATACCTCACCCGTTCCTCATCTACAATCAGGATGTATGTTAGTGGAATTGTCCGCATATTGGACAAGACACACCCTGGGTGATCTCGACCAGATTGTCCAGCATAGTCCGCTCAGCCCGCTGCCGCTCGACACCCTGCTCCCTCTCGTGCTTCTTCCGCTCGAGGGCCGCCTCGACGATCGGCTTCACCCACTTCGTGATGACGTCCACATGCGGGAGCGTATGGTCGCCCCTGAACTCATACAGCGGGAAGAACGTGTTCAGGCGCCAACGCAGCGAGATCGTCACCTGGACCTCCTCAAACGAGTACAGGAACGTGCCGAACTGCCCCTCCGTCGCAGCGCCCTTCGAGCCGAGCGTCGCCTTGTACGGGACGGGCCGCGGCGCGCTGAGCGCGTCGGGCGAGGTGCCGAGCAGGAAGGCGGACGCGGCGTCGAGGGTGAACCGCGCGAAGAGGTCCTGGATGTCGATCGGCTCGCGCGCCGCGGCGGAGGTGGCGAGGATGTCGAGCGTGCGCTCGGAGTACTTCTGGAAGATGTCGAAGTCGGAGATGCGCTCCTTGTTGAGGAAGGGCCGGATGAGGGCGCGTTCCTACGGGGATGGTCAATATGGAGCGGTAGGAGTGGTGCTCGATAGCCTACTCTTCGCCATTGTGCACGGTCCCTGAGAAGTATGGTGCGTCAGTCATCCTGAAGTTGGGTGGCATCGTGTACGCGGTACCCACGTTACGAACACGCCCCGGCCAAGGAAGGTGCCCCTGGAGGAAAGTCAATCATGGTTCTCACTTCGCAGATCGAGATATCGACACGGCGATCGCAACAACTCACATCTTCTCGGCAGCCTCCGCACCACGCTCGAAGGCGTCGAACTGCGTCTGGTGCACGGCGCGCATCTGGAGGTCGTCGCGCGTAATGATCTGTATCCGCACACAACTAGCTCTAAATCATGGCTCCGCATGGAGGAAGGGGGGTACGCACGTTGTCCTTCCAGAGGATACGGGTGTTCAGTGTATCGACGCCGTACTCGTCTAGCACCTCTCCCATAGCCTGCAGGATATACCCCTCCCGCAGGTCTTTCGCGAAGCGCATCATAATGTCGAGGTTCCCCGGCCATTTGCCCTTCGCGCGGGGGATTGGCGCCGCCCCGAGCTGCCTGGCACGCCTGTCATGCTTCCACACCGAATACCACGAAGTCAGTGAAATCCACAGCGGGATGGACGCGATGTAGACGAGGGTCGCGATGAAGCCTGACCCGGGCCAATGCAAGACCCTGGTGAGGAAGGTGTATGCCAGCCATAATGGCGGCGAGAGCGTCTGTACCACACCGATGAAGAATCGCGTGCGATACCACGTCGCAGGCAGCTCGACACTCTGCAGCATCGCTGGAGGTCGACGATGTCGGGTGTGGCGGTGAGGGTCCTCTGCAAGTCTCAGCCGCTGTTCATGTGTCGGGCTGTGCAACAATTGGGGTCAACGAGCGGCGCTGACGGTCAGGCCTATCCTGGATTTGGCGAGCAAGATCTGAGTCTGATATTGTCAATGTCCGCGAGCTCGGAGGCTAACTAACCGGTCTCAGGAGGATCCCATCACTCCATCAAAGAAGGAACACCCGAGCGCGCTGCCAGTGACTTGCCGGCGTAGCCACTTGTTCCCTCTTTGAATCCCTCCTCGCCCTCCTGCGCGCATTCCCATACTTAGGACCGAGCATTGAGCCACAAAGATTGAACACAACAGACTCGCACTCCGTTTACTAATTGATCGGCGTCCATAGGCTCCAAAACGCAGCCGTCCACCCCCTACAGCCTCCGAGTCCGGACTCATCATGCATCAGCATGCGAAAGCGCAGCCTTCCCTGAACGGTCTTCATCGCATACGACGAAACACGGGCCGGAAGCTAGGAGTTGCTCTGAGCACTCATGAGGCGCCCTGGGGAGATTGTAGCTACCGATGTTGCGGCCATCCTTGCAACCGTTCCCATTCGAAGCAACACGTTGTCACCCGGTCAATGTCGGCGACGGCGCTGGCAGTGAAACACCTGCGTGGGGAGGACCCCTGATTATAGGTGGGTAAGCCTTAATCGAGTCCGGACAGAAACGCGGGTCCCGAGGGGGGGTATGCCTGATTTTGTCCGGAAATTTGGACCCTCCTCACGGGCAAGGCGTGATTTTTTGTCCGGACATCCAGACCCCCGCCTACGGAGGGCTGATCCTGGTAGCGTATCCCGGTCCGGACATTACACACGGCTCCAGGACAATTTGTATGGGTACAGCGTAGCATGTGTTATATTAGCCCAAGCTCCGCTTGCAACTCAGCTACCTTAGCTGAGCTGCATATCTAGCTATGTATTTATGCATTTGGGACTGAGACGGAGCGCAAGGTTCAGCGTCTCATCGTTGCACAGTCCGATCACCAGATCACATACACCATAGAACGTCCAACGGGTGCTCAGTCCAGTCTGACTAGACTCGATCCCAGTCGGTAGAGGCACCCTACCCCCTTTTCCGGCACTCCTCCTTTTGGAAGCACTCCAAGACGAAACGGGAATCGGAGTGCGAAAAGGAGGTAGGGGCCTCTACCGACTGGGCGAACTCGGCGCTCTTTACCTGAGTCCCCCGTGGGAATCGAGACTTAAAATAATCACGCGTTGGCTCCCTAGAGCAGTTGAGGGGACAGCGACTTCGCGTGAATCTCCCAACCTGCGACGTCTCTCAGCGGCTTCCTTACATAGTTCTTGAGCACTGCAATGTATATAAACAACATGACAATATACCAGCTATCCACTACAAGATGATGGCAACTCACGGCTTCATGGAGATGTTCTATGGTCACAACACCAGCCCTCGTAATCCCGGCTCGCTTGCATTCCACAACAACCTCCTCGACCGCAAGCCTATCGTCCTATCCTCTTTACCCTCATTCCGTGAGTGCCGCGACCTGGCCTTCGTCTCGCTATACGCACGTGTGCTCCACTGTCTCGAGCTCATCAGTAAGGTCGAAGATCTCTCCAACTATGCCACCCATCTTGACTTCAACCAACTGAAGACACATGTCGCAGAGATCGTCACGCGCTATGTGGATGGGAAGACCGTGGATCGCTTATGGACGGCTCGCGCCACAGAGCTTAGAGAACAGGAGACACGAGGAGAATTGTCGGCACGAGCGAGCGAGGCGAGTAGGGATGCATCCTCAGGTACAACAGCCTGGTTATCTATCACTGTATTGTGTACTTATACGATTTTGGACGTTGCATAGGCTCTACCGAAGCCTCTGAAGTACCACATGACCTGACGCAGGGCGACATGGTCTTCGAGAACACCATCCTTCTCCTTTGTGATGGCCTTATCCTCTGCCTCCTCACTGATTGCATCAAATGTGGAGATTCAGGATGTGTACTGCTCGTTCTGAAGGTCCTCGCTCTGTACTACTGAGGCTGTGGACGGACAAAGTATGCACAGGAAGTCCTCTTCCTGATTCTCAACTTCAAGCATGTCTGGCCCGAGCCACTGCAGTGAGTTAAAGTGCTATGTGCACATGTACAATCGTGCTGATGGCGAACAGGAGAATTGTATTGAAAAACTGGCTCGTCAATCCGACAGGTAAGGCCAATTCATGGGTCGAAGTCGACCTGCTCCAGGAGCACCTGAATTTCTGGATCAAGGTGCGTCCTCCGTGAGTTGTTGAAGGAGTGAAATGGAAGTGGCTATAAAGGCAGGAGAACGAACCTCTTGAGGGAATCTGCTGAGGGAGTCCTGTTAGGCACACAGGAAAGCAGAGGAAGGAACGATACATTAGAGGGCGTATCCAGCCCAGTATATATACATGTGTGAGACCATCACCTGATGGTCGAGTCATGATGAGTCATAAGCGTAATCTACGTGAGTCATCGTTAGTAAGACGGAATCCGGAACTCCAGGTAACCGGTAATATCATATGCTTAAGGAGCGGAGGCCCGGATGTCCGGTATCTAATCTACTGAGATAGGACGAGAGATAATCGAGTCCTATAGATAAGATAAAGAGCGAAAGAGAGTAAGCGTACAATATGGTACGTAGCGTTGCAGAACATAATACAAGTCCATACCAGGCAAGCCTGATAAGATAACGCCTGAAATGGTAGAAGTTCAACACTCCCACTTGTTCAAGACGCTATGACCATGCCAGTTGATGTTCAAAGTTTCTCTATTCCAGAGAGTGGAACGTTCTTGGTCAACGCATCTGCAAGCTGGTCTTCGCTCGCAACAAAGAAGATATTGGTTTCACCCTTCTCGTAGAATTCTCGAATGAAGTGATACCGTATTTCGATGTGTTTTGTGCGGCGGTCCACGGCAGGATTAACCGCAAGGAAAATGCTTCCTTGATTGTCCAGACACAAAGGAGTGGGAGCAGTCATGTTGTCACCAAGCTCCTGTCCGAAGTTCCTAAGCCAAGCCATTTGACGACATGCATCAGAGGCTGCTTTATACTCTGCTTCTGTTGAAGAGAGGGAAACAGTGGGTTGGCGTCTGGAAACCCAAGAAACGACACAATTGGCCATGAGGAACACAAAGCCGCTTGTGGAGTGCCTATCATCGTGATCTTCTGCCCAGTCCGAGTCTGAATAGGCAATTAACCCGGAGTTGGAATCACCGTCGTAACAAAGCGCATAGTCCTTTGTTCCCCTTAGGTAGCGCAAGACATATTGTGCGAGGCGCATGTGATGCTTCGACGGGTTCGAGGCAAACTTGGCGAGTCTCGTTATGGAAAAAGCGAGATCAGGCCGTGTACCGAGCATAGCATACATGATGCTACCAATGACGCTCTGGTACTCAGTACGGAATACATCCGTTGCAGTTTCCGTGTTCTTCTCCAAAACTGAACCAGCAGGTAGAGGTGTCTTTGCAGGTTTGCAGTTAGACATTTGAAACCTCTCCAAAACGGTCTGAACGTATTCAGATTGGTCAACTAGAATCTGTCGCTTTTGACGATCACGACGAATCCTGAGTCCTAAGAAACGCTCTACTGGTCCAAGATCGGTCATCTGGTACTCCTTCTTGAGATGATTCTTTATTTGTTCAATGAACGGTTTAGAGTCTCCAAGGAGTAATAAGTCGTCTACATAGAGGACTACATAGCAGACTTGACCGTTGGTTTTACTGGAGTAAACGTAAACTCCTGCATCCGAATATGTCCGTATGAACCCTTGGTTTAGAAGAGTTCGGTGGATCTTAGCGTTCCATTGACGTGACGCTTGCTTAAGACCATAGATGGCCTTCTTGAGGAGGCAGACCCAATCCTCCTTGCCTGGAACTACCCATCCTTCTGGTTGTTCCATGTAGATTTCCTCTTCAAGTTCACCGTTGAGGAATGCTGTCTTAACGTCCATTGAGTCCATCTCCCAGTCTTCGAGTGCAGCATGTGCAAACATATATCTCAAAGACTCAAAACGAGCGACTGGAGAGAATGTCTCGTGGTAGTCTTCACCCCAGACTTGAGTGAAGCCTTTGGCTACTAACCGGGCCTTGTACCGACCATCATGCTTTCGCGCATACACCCATCTGTTCTTGACTATCTTCCTGTTCTTGGGACGGGGAACCAAGATCCAGGTGCCGTTCTGCTCATGAGACTTCATTTCAGAGCCTTCGGCAGCATGCCAGTGGTCCCACTCAGGGGATTTCCTTGCGTCTGAACGCGAGGTAGGAACCGATTCAGAGTAATTGGCTTCCTTGAGAGCCTGCAGTATCATAAACGCTTCCGCTCGCTGATCTCCATGAGTATCAGTTCGTCGGTCGATCCGAGCCGGAGGCTCATCACCATAAACGTTGTCCCTATTCCTGTTCGGGTTCCTCCCAGCATTCTCTCGACGAGGGCGAGTATATACTGGCTGAGGAGGTTGAACAGGTTGAGGACGTTCTGCAGGTTCAGGGAGCTCTCTCTCAGGTTCTCCCACTGGTTCCGGTTCGTCGATGTCCTCATAAACATCTTCGCTCTCTACCGGTAGAGGAAGTGGAATCTCGATCTGTTCCTCGTCATCATCCTCAGAATCAGAGTCTACAGGATCGAATAGTGGCGGACCCAGAGTCTTCGGGTTAGCCAAATCCTTACGTGCCGGAAAGGAATCTTCATCGAAGGTCACATCACGAGACACAACGATCCGTCGACTGGAGGCATCCCAGAACTTGTAGCCCTTGGAGCCTTGCTCATATCCAACGAAGATCATCTCGATTGCCTTTTTGTCGAGTTTCCCTTGTCTTCGTTCCTTTGGCACATGCACGAATGCCTTGCAACCGAATACTCTGAAGTATGAGATATCTGGGACCGTGCCATCCCAGAGAGTTATCGGGCATTGCCACTTAAGGCGTCGCATAGGCTGGCGATTGTATATATGGACAGCAGATTCAACTGCTAGCTGCCAAAAACCGTGGCTTAGGCCTGCATGATGCAGCATTGCCATAGCCTTCTCCATGATTGTGCGATTCCAGCGTTCAGCTCGCCCATTTTGCTGAGGCGAGTGCGCAACCGTCTTCTGATGAACAATCCCATAGGATTTCAGACGGGCCGTGAAAGCGTCAGATGTATATTCCCCCCCTCGATCCGAGCGTACGTGGATAATTTTGTAACCAGTTACATTTTCTGCCCATGCCTTAAAGTCCTCGAACGCTTGGATCGATTCAGACTTATGACGCAGGTAATAGGCACGTCCAAGACTCGAAAAGTCATCAAGGAACGTAATGAAGTACCGGTATCCACTGTTGATTGCTTGAGTACGCATAGGACCATCTTCGTCAGTGTGAACCAACTCGAGAGGCTTTGTAGCGCGTTTGGAGGACGCGGGGAATGGAGCACGATGAGATTTGCCCCATTGACAGCCTTCACAAGGGGATTGATCCTCAACCCCCACTGGATCGATACCCTTGGTATGATCAGGTAATCGGCGAATAACTTCCTTGGACGGATGCCCCATCCGGCGATGCCAGGTACGAAAAGGGGTAGACAGCAGTGCTGCCATCTTCCTGTCCAGGACGTCCATAAACGAAAAGTACAAGTTGTTTAAGAAGTTGTACGGTGCTTCCATCACAACATTGCCAGAAACTTTGCCATGCATAAACGGTTGGTCATAGATGACCATCTGACCTGAACCTTGAACGAGCGTATGTCCTGATTTCTCCACAATACCAGTAGAAAACAAACAGCCAGAGGCCTGAGGAATGTATGCGACATTAGATATGGTAATCATCATGCGCTCCTTGCCGACTGTTGTTAAACCTTTGATGGTGCCAGAGCCTAGTGCTTCTATCTTAGCATTTCCTGCTGTACCAAAAACGACGGGAACCGTATACGGCTTGTAATCCCAGAAGTATTCCATAGAATTGACGACCGTCTGACTTGCACCTGAATCCATGAGCCATGCAATGCGCTTGAATTGATGCGAATGAGTCTTATTCACACCGGGGCAATAGAACGACGAGCTCAATTGTGCGGATCCAGCGTCAGCAGACGCGCCATTATGTACAACAAGAGAAGAAGCCACTAATGAACCAGCAGTCCGAGGGGGACAGACTCTACATGAAGGGTCCGTACAAGCAGTGTACTTAACCTCCTCGACCTCCACCACCAAAGCACCTTGACCGTTTGACGAGGACGAACCGGACTGAGTGACCTTTGTACCGTCCGTGGTAGTGTGAACGACTACCGTGTTCGCCTTTTTACCGTTGCCTTTGCCGTTGCCACCCTTGCCTTTCCCTTTGCCCTTGTCTGTGGCCTTCTGTGGGCGCAAGTGTGGGTACTTAGTCCAGCATTGGTCCGAACCATGTTTCTTGCCGCAGTGAGAGCAAGGACCTTGACCGTGATGCACCTTTACCTGGGAAGTCTTTGAAGCAGACTGTCCCATACCGGACCGGCGGAGAGATTCCTCGGAGAGAATTTTGCTCACGAGGGTCTCAATCTTCAGCTCCTTGAGAACGGTGGTTGCCATGATGGCTGACACCATTGTCGAGTAGCTTTCCGGGATTTTTGACATCAGGAGGAGAGCCTGAGTTGGCTCATCCAGCTTAATGCCGCCGTTGACAATGTCCTTGAGTACGGTTTGGATCTTCGAAATCTGATCCTGCATTGGCTTGTTGTCGTCCATTTCTCTCGACTTGATGAGAGCCGAGAACTGCGACCAAACGTATGCTGCATCCGGGGTACCAAAATGCGACTTGAGAGCCGCCCACATGTCCTTTGCCGATTTCATGACTTCATCACCATCCTCACTCTTCTCATAGAGGAGGTGGTGGAAACTGTTATCCGTGCGCATGAGGATCACACCCTTAGCGCGGGCGTTAGCCTTCTTGTAGTCTGCCTTGGTGAGGTCACCAGCTTGGAGGGCGTCATCGGCCTCGATAAACGTTAGGTAGCCGAGCATCTGGCTCGACCACACCTTGTAGTCCGAAGACTTTTTAAGGACAGGGATACTGTCAGCCTTCATGTCCGACATGTTGGCGGTGAGAATATGAAATTCGAAGAAGTCAGAGACTTCTTCAGAAACGGAGGGCGGTGGTAAACTTTCAAGAACAAAAGCGAGGTCAGACGATAGACTTTCCTCTGCTTCTTCTTGAGACGGTGCTAGAAGCTCCTCTACGTCGTCTTCTTCGAAGAGATTCGATAGATCTGACGGTAAAGTAGTAGGAGCAAACGATGGAGAAAGATGTACTGGAGAAACGATGGGAGAAGGGGATTGTGCTCGAGAGCCGGGGATAGACGGAGACCCGTACTCTGGGATGGATGCAAGATGTTGCGGTTCAGGTTTAGAACCCTCAAAGAAGCTTAAAGAAGCGAAAACAGAATAAGAATTGTCTTCTTGCCAGTGGTCAACTGGGATACCCCAGCCTGTGTCTCTGATGTATGGACCAGACCACCTATTCGCACAGACTGTGGTGTTACACGGCCAGAACTTATATTCAGTTTCTTCAGACCGGTAGTGATAGTCCCTTAGTTCAGTGACGTCGAATAAATGCTGAAGACCTCTACAGTTGTAGGGTGTTTCTTCTTCTGATGCTTCTGCTTCTAAATTGTCGTCTAGCTCTTGCTCAGACGAAGCCACAATGTGATGCTTGACTTAAATGATATTCCAGTGATATGTGCAACAAAAACGCTAGGTACGCCGACCTAATCTACAAAACGATCCAGTCCAAATAGCCCCCGTTGGCTATGCTCGTTAGGTCCTTTGTGACCTTTCTGTACCGCTTGACGAGCGGCTCCTGCGGCGTCGAGAATTCGACTGTGCCGACGCAACGGCAAGCCCACGAGATGCTGTCTCGCTGCTGCTTAGACCACTGATTGGCCTTATCGAAGTTATCACTGACCCAGTTGAGCTGGTCAGCGAAGCGGTGGAGTGCGCGCTGGGAGTCTCCGAGGAGCGACTCGAAGAGGTATTTCTTGTCGAAGATCGCTTGGTAGCGCTCGATGGTGGCGCTAACCTTCTTCTCTAGAATCCCGACGACTTCTTCGGTTGACTTCTTCTTGAAGTCAGGGAGCGGGCGAGGAGCTGGTGCTGAGAGTCGTTCAGCAAGTGGGCGCGGCTGTGCGGCGGGGTTGGAGCGGACGGGAGCGGGGAGCGGATGCGACTGGAATCACAAAAACGTTAGATACGAGATCGAACTTGATGCGGGTAGAGTCGGCGTCAACGGACCTTTCTCTCAGGTCTCGTTGGAGGATAAACTTTTTGCAAACGGCGCGAAGGCCCACTGGAAATCCGATCCTTCAGTGCTTTTGGCACTTCAGGTCGTCAAACGCTGAGTCTACTGAGAGACTAGCAAAACTGCTACGCTTACTCCTAGGAGCGTAGTCTTCAAGATCCTGCAGGGATAAAACAACTAGGTGTGCGCGTGTAGCACAGGGCTCATAACCTGTTGAAGGAGTGAAATGGAAGTGGCTATAAAGGCAGGAGAACGAACCTCTTGAGGGAATCTGCTGAGGGAGTCCTGTTAGGCACACAGGAAAGCAGAGGAAGGAACGATACATTAGAGGGCGTATCCAGCCCAGTATATATACATGTGTGAGACCATCACCTGATGGTCGAGTCATGATGAGTCATAAGCGTAATCTACGTGAGTCATCGTTAGTAAGACGGAATCCGGAACTCCAGGTAACCGGTAATATCATATGCTTAAGGAGCGGAGGCCCGGATGTCCGGTATCTAATCTACTGAGATAGGACGAGAGATAATCGAGTCCTATAGATAAGATAAAGAGCGAAAGAGAGTAAGCGTACAATACGGTACGTAGCGTTGCAGAACATAATACAAGTCCATACCAGGCAAGCCTGATAAGATAACGCCTGAAATGGTAGAAGTTCAACATGAGTCACTCCTCTTATTGCACTGACAGTGTGCTGCTAGTGTTGAACTTCTACCATTTCAGGCGTTATCTTATCAGGCTTGCCTGGTATGGACTTGTATTATGTTCTGCAACGCTACGTACCGTATTGTACGCTTACTCTCTTTCGCTCTTTATCTTATCTATAGGACTCGATTATCTCTCGTCCTATCTCAGTAGATTAGATACCGGACATCCGGGCCTCCGCTCCTTAAGCATATGATATTACCGGTTACCTGGAGTTCCGGATTCCGTCTTACTAACGATGACTCACGTAGATTACGCTTATGACTCATCATGACTCGACCATCAGGTGATGGTCTCACACATGTATATATACTGGGCTGGATACGCCCTCTAATGTATCGTTCCTTCCTCTGCTTTCCTGTGTGCCTAACAAGACTCCCTCAGCAGTTCCCTCAGAGGTTCGTTCACTGCCTTTATAGCCACTTCCAATACACTCCTTCAACAGCTAGATGATCTACAAGGCACATGGCAGTAGTGCCTCGTGGGAGTGGCTTGCCATGATATCACCCTGCATTGACATCCTCCGGCGCCTCACGGCTGCGATGAACTCAAGTCTGGGTGCGCAACAAGGCACAAAGCATATGACTCTGAGCCTGGAGCGGGACATAGTGCATCTTCGGGAATCCCTGCGTCGGTTCCATGTGTATGAAGTGATCCCAGGACACAAGATTGACGATGGTTCTGATAACCCAGTGGTGCCAGATTCATTGACTCTAGGGCTCCAGTGTCTTTGGGAACCCCTGAAAGAATTCAATGCCACCTTCGCAAAGCTGCAGGCTTGCTGCAGAGCCCCGCCACTCATTGGGAACAAGTACGTGATTGATGATACCTCAGTTACAAGTGCAAGCTCGCCGCAAGCCATCACACAGCGACTTGATGATGCACAACTAGCTGCTTCCCATGAAGGCGATGCGGAAGACAACATGGACAATGATGCCAAGAGCAGTGAAGACGAGGGGTCGGGTACGGATTCGGATGGCGAGGATGTCGAGGATGACCTTGCTCCGCAACAGACGATGTCGCTCAACAATGCAGGCGATGTTTCACTCAACATGGACGATTTGAGCACGGACGATTTGGAACTGTATTTTTGACTGTGTAGATGGTACATACATGCTATGTAACCTCAATGAAGAAGACTGTCTATGTCGAGATACTGCCCTCAAGCTCACTTTTGCGCTGCTCTCCTTGGAGACTCAATGTGCGATTTCTCTAAGTCTTGATTCCCATGGGGGGACTCAGGTAAAGGGCACTGAGTTCGCCCAGCCATTCTAGCGAACGAGAGGAGTGCCACGACGGAGTTTGAATTTCTCGCCAGATTAGGATGGGTACGAGCCTACAGTCTGACCATCGTCCTGGCGACACACCATGGGATGCCCATCATCATGATACAGGACAACAAGACAGCTCGGAACAACTTGTTCTTGGGCACATGTCTCCTCGTTGCTGGCAACTATACCATGGGCTACCAAGACGTTCATGAGCTTGCATTCTGTGAAGACAGCCTGCGCTGCGCAGCATGGGTCATCTGCAGACGCTCTGCTTTGCCCATATCTCATTGCACCATTTCTTGCTCAGGCTCCCACCGGGAGCATGCACTATCATCAACCATGGCCGCAATCTCGAGGTTATAACAACCACCCTCAAGATCTACCAGGACCTTGTCACTGCGCTTCTGAAGATCCTCGCTGCTATCAAGCAACTGCAAGCTCGTGGCCGGAAGGGTAAGGCTCAGGAAGGCGAGGCTGATTCGGGTGCAGAGGAGGACGAGTAGTTGCTGCTCATTCAATCCTATACTTTACATGTAGACCTGTATTCGACAAAGCCTTATCCATCCATCCGGACATTTTCTGCGCGCGCAGAGGCCTGATCCGCTCATCCGGACAGTCTCGCGCGAAATGATGCCTAGCTCAAATGTCCGGACATTGTTGGTGGGTGCCGGGGAAGGGCTGATTTTGTCCGGCCAAAATTTGCGAAATTTGTGCAAAAAATTCCGGACATATACGCTCAACTCGCGGTCAAGCGGATCAGGCCTCCCCACCTATAATCAGGGGTCCTGCGTGGGGTTGTTCCCGCTGGCGCGGCGCCCATGCGTGACGAACGACTCGGATGCACTTTGCATCATTAGGGCCTCGATACCGAAACTGTGGTGACCGTGCATCTCGTTTGCGGGTGCTTCTGGCTGGGCGCTGGCTGGCAGTGTCGAAACGTACGCAATATGTATTCGACATTCCACTGCGGGCACCGACCGCGCCCTCCTCTCCTCCCGGCGTGCATACGTCGAACCCTGCCCATATTCCTGTGGCATCTCCCCCGCTTCAGGTTCAGTCTTAAGCTGCCGGCTCACTCTGTGTACTCCCGCTCCTCATTCTAGTCCCCTACGTTCATTATCCGGTCGTCCGCCAAGATGTCCATGCACACTCCCACTCTTTGGGCCCGTCTTTTCAACCAATCCGCTAGGAGCAACTGGATCTGGAAGCAGTTTGTTAGCTACTGTGCGTATATAGTCATTATATGCCGCACCTTTCAGTCAGCTTGCTTGGACACGTATTGCCCAGCCTGCTCAACATGCGTGCTGATTTACCTCCTCCAGCCCGCTCCCATGTCATGTCAGTCCTGGAAGCTGGGATCAAGCGCGGCCAACTCTTGATTGAGGACCACGAGGGAAAACACGCCTTCGGCGAAGCCGAGTGCAGTCGCCCAGTCACGATGACCATCCGCTGCGACGACGTCTGGGCGCGCGTAGTCCTGTCCCTGGACATGGGACGTGAGTTCCGAGTCTCATACTCCCTATTTGTGCGCGCTGACACGTCTTCGAATAGTATCAGAAGCCTACATGAGCGGAGACTTCGATGTCTCTAGCTTGAAAGATATGTTCGATGTGCGCCACGGTGTCTTCGTGTATTCGGCTGAGACGCTGACATATCCCAATGCTGTCATCAGCTCTGGATCGACAATCGACACACCTTGACAGGCCTCATCACTCTTCTCAACACGATCACCTCATACATGTCTGCCTTCGCCATATTCGCGCTTGGGAAGCAGAAGCCATCAATGGCCCTGAAGAACGTAGTCAGTGGGATTGTCCTGTCCGTCACCCGCGTGACCTCACCCACATTCGCAGCAAGAAGCCTACGACACGAGCAACGAGTTCTTCCAATGCTTCCTCAGCTCCGAGATGATGTACTCCTGCGCCATCTGGAGCGATGCCGAGGGCGGGATCCGGGGCGACCTGACCGCGCGCGGCTCACAGCCCGACGACCTACACAACGCGCAGCTCCGCAAAATTCACCACATCCTCGCGAACGCGCGCGTAAAGCCAGGCTACCGCCTGCTCGAGGTCGGTACAGGCTGGGGTGCAATGGCGATCGAAGCCGCCAAGCTCGGGGCGAGCGTCGACTCCGTCACGCTCTCCGTGCAGCAGAAGGCAGTGGCGGAGCGGCGCGCGGCGGAGGCGGGGGTCGCGGACCGTGTGCGCGTGCACCTGCTTGACTACCGCGAGCTGCCCGCGGACTTCCAGGGGCAGTTCGACTCGTTCGTTAGTTGCGAGATGGTGGAGGCCGTCGGCCTGCGCGACCACCACACGTATTTCAAGGTCATCGACTGGGCGCTGAAGCCCGACCGCGGCGCGGCCTGCATCACCGCCACAGCCATGCCCGAGTTCCGCTACACCACTCTTCAGTAAGCCGTGGCTAGCCCGCAAACGTCCGTGTCCGTCGATGCTCACCGCTCGTGCAGACCGGACGACTTTGCGCGCCATTACCATTGGCCGAACACGTTCCTGCCCAATGCAACATACTTCCCCATGGCAGCGCAACAGGCCGTACCCGGACGCCTAATCCTCCATAGTGTCGAAGACCATGCCATGCGTATGTCGCTTCCACGGGCGCCTCTACATACTGACCAATATCCGTATAACAGACTATCCCCGGACGCTCCGCGAGTGGGGCTACCGCTTCGAGGAGAACTTCAAGGGTGCGATCGTGGAGAACCTGATCAAGGAGCACCCGCAGCTTTCGGACCCGAAGAGCCTGGAGGCATTCCGCCGGAAGTGGCACTACATGTTTGAGTATGCCGCTGCGGGCTACGCCAAGGCATACACCGCTTTGAACTGCTGGTCTTTTGCACGACCGGTGAGTGGCGGCTTGAGAGTCCTTGCTTGAGTCTGTTGGAGCTGAAGCTGACTACTGGCAGGAATACCCTGTCGATTGCTGCGACTAATAATCAATTTGATAGCATTACGGTTGTCGAGACCACAAGCTTTACTACCTTAATATCGTCGTTCTTTGCTTCTATGTAGTAACCGGCGAATCTTTATTGCACGCGCTGCATCTGCCTGTATCTTATCCTCAGTATAGAGTGCTGTGTCCGAGTCTATTCGCTATTTATCAGCTGTCTGTTTGTCTGCTTTGCGATCTGTGTAGTGCCCTCCTTGTGCTGTATAGTACCCTCTTTTAGTTTATCACAAATTACCATGAGGTGGTTGGAGTCGACGCACAGCATGAACGACGGCGGAAGCATCTCCGATGATGACGGACGCAAAGCGATCTCGCGCCAAGGCGGACGCCCTTGTCCTGGGCGCCGTCTTCATCACATACGACGAAACACGGGCCGGAAGCTAGCAGCTGCTCTGAGCACTCATGAGGCATGCTCCGTTCAATCGACGCATCGCGCAGCCTTCTTGAGACCGCTCATTCCGTACAGCATTGTGAAACGCCCTACGGTCCTTTCTCAAGCATCATGTCTCGGCGGGTGGGGTATATAGGACCCCTGCCAATTAGTGGGGAGGCCTGATCCCGAGCTCGAGTTTTTGTAGCCTCCGCTGTGTCCAGATGGCAGCAGGCCTCTGACCATGGACGCGCTGCGGGACGTCCGGACTGGGGTGAGGCCTCACAGCATGCACCCTCTGAAGAGCTCCGCGACCAAACCCTGCCCCACCCCCACTTTTGTCCGGGTGGGATGAGGCCTCCGTCCGTGCAATTTCTGTCCGGATGAGGATCAAGCCTCCTCACCAATTGTCAGGAGTCCTGGTACTATGCAACGGGCGGAGCTGGCAATGTATTATCTCTGCTTCCCTTGATGGCGTTACTCACAACGACCAGGTCACCAGGATGCAGTGTGCCGTAGGTTTCTGATCTAGTCAGTCCAAGCGCGGTGCTACCCGCAGTGCTAGCCTGCTGGTACGCTGGACTGTCAAGACCCCTCCCCTTGCCCTTCCTGGGCCACTCACGTCTGCGCGACCAACTCGCCGCGGCGTCCACCTACCCGTGCTTGACTACCCGGAATGGCTCCTAGACCCCAGCAACCGTACCAGCTCCGCCTGACCGCTCGTTACCCTGACCAGTCTGAAGAGACCCTTGCTCATCTGAAGAGCAGTCAAGCATCGCGTTCCGATTTCACGATCACACCTAGCCCGCACTCTGGATTCGCTTCAGACCCGCCCTCTGTCGCTGACTTCCCTCTTGCCAAACATCACCCCGAGCACCCAGAGTTCGCATCCAAGCGAAGAGAGTCAACGACGCCCCAAGGCTCGCGGAAGGGAAGGCATTCTGGCTGATCCTCTTCGCTCTGGTCATATCCTTCTTCATGGCCGTGCTCGAAGGCGCCGCCCTAGGGAACGCGTCGCCCACGATTGCTAGCGACCTCGATATTTGACAGTTTGCGTGAATTGGCACGGCCTACGGCCTTTCTTCCACAGCTCTCCTATCTCTAAGCGGTGGTCTTGCCCAGGTACTGCATTTCTCGCGTTATTCACTGAGTGTTCACCTGCCAACAATCGCTCCAGATATTCGGCCGTCGACCGGTCATGCTTGTTTCCCTTGCTATCTTCGCAGTCGGCGGCGCGCTCTCAGGCGCTGCGAACGGCTCTGCTATGCTCTTTGCCGGTCGCACCGTACAAGGTCTTGGCGGTGGTGGAGTTCTCACTCTGAGTTCCATCATCTTGTCCGATATCGTCGCACTGCATGAGCGTGGTCTTTACAATGGTATCCTCGGCCTGTGGGTGTTGAATGCATATGACTTAGTTGCTCACCTGAGACTTCCTTCAGTGCATGTGATCGGCGGCTCGTTCGCACAGAATAGACACTGGCGCTGGCTCTTCTGTATGTGCTATCCCGGAAACCAAAGGTCACGCAGCATACTTACCGATAGCATAGACATGAACATACCGTTCGCCAGCCTTGCCGCCGCGCTTGTACTCCTCTTTGTCAAACTCCCTGTCTACTACCAGGCCTGCACTCTCGCCTCACCCATCCGCGCAGGTACACTCGTCTTCGGTCTCGCATTCACAGTCGCACCCACCACGATCGTCGCCGGCGCCCTGATCACCGCCACAAAGCGGTACCGGCCCCCCATCTGGTTCGGCTGGGTCCTCCTCCTCCTCGGCCAGGGCCTGCTCACCACGCTCACCGCCACAAGCCCGCCTCGATCGGGTTCTAGATCCTAACCGGCATCGGCATCGGCGCCGTCTACAGCTCGACATACTTCCCCCTCCTCGTGCCTCTCCCCGTGGAACAGAACGCGCCCGCGCCCGCGCTCTACGTCTTCCTGCGCTCCTTCGCGCAGATCTGGGGCGTCGCCATCGGCGCCACCGTCCTCCAGAACCAGCTCTCGACGCGCCTCCCCGCCGCGTTCCTCGCTGCGCTCCCGAGCGGCGCTCCATGCGATCCCTACGCTCGCGTCACCCCTGCGTGAGGAGGTCCAGGTGGCGTTCGCGGGCAGCTTGGACGTGCTGTGGCGTGTGCAGTGTGGGCTGTCGGCAGCTGGCGCGCTCGCAAGCTTGTTCATGCAGGGCTTGCCTCTGCACACGGATACGGACAAGCAGCGGTCACGGTAGTGGAGAACGATGCTGCGACCGTTGGACGGATGGACGAGCACCCTCAGGCTTCTACAGCCTGAGGGTTGTCGGTAGCCGATGTGCGTACGATGATGTATCTATATACTCTATGATGATTGCAATTCTCAGCAGTAGTACATCAACATTTTCATTCATCCCAGTCCTCTGTTCACCTACGTGCTGGGATAGTAAGACGAGGCAAGAGCATATCTCTTTCAAGGCATCTGCCACAAGAGGCACTCAGACGTTCCGATAGCTTTTGTCCGAACGAACTCAGACTGAGCAGTACGTTCTGGTTGGCAGTGCTGGGTGTCCAGCGCGATATGTATTCTCCAGCAGGTAGGTTTAAAGAGAGACGTCAGCAATCAGACACCACTATGATGTACAGCTACTCCAAGTGGCCCCTCATCACTTCCATCCAAGTTTGGGCACGAGCATCTCCCACTGTACACGAGCATCTCCCACTGTACACGAGCATCTCCCACTGTACACGAGCATCTCCCACTGTACACGAGCATCTCCCACTGTACTGACCTTCTTCACAGCACATATCAAGTTCCTTGTGCTGCTTCATCCAGAATCCCAATGCGCGACAATTCAGCCACTGATCCCTTCAGCATCCGCCCTTATTGCAGCTCGCTGACCGTCGTTCTGAGTGCTTTGCCACTGCTTCGAATCCGGCGCAGACTCGGAGGACTCCATAGCTATGGGTCTCGAAGAAAGCAGTCGCCAACAAACGCGCTCGTGCTAAGTTGGGTCGGAATTATGTCTCGAAGAGAAAAAGGCAGAGCACTCCATGACCTTTGATTGAGAGTTTGAGTAGGTCTCAAGGAGCCCTCCTTCGTAATGCAACAACCGCGACACTACCAACGCTTCAAGAGTGATATGACCGCACCTGTGCTGTGCGATACATGCTTTCCACCAATCTTCATACGTCGTAGTGAATGAAACTGACATACAAGAAAGTAATCGATATAGACTGATGAGCATACAAACCAACCACGCATATCCCTGGTAACCTGCATACCGGAGGAAACCGACACAGACTACACTGCAACTGATACAGCTCCCTAGTGCTCGATGCCTTTCTTGAAGGCGCTCCTGGCGTTCTTGATGAAAGTATACACATCCCGCGTCTCGTTCAACTCGTCAAGGAGGATAGGAAGGGTCGGCAGATACGGTGTGGTGGTTGGTACTATGCCCGTCAATGATAAGCAAGTGCAGTGCGCAACCCTATCAGCCCGCGCACCTTTGTATGACCGGCTCGATACGTCGATGACAAGGTTGCACTCCTTCTCCCTGTTGCCAGGGTCTAGGTCGAGGAAACGCACCAACAGCTTGTCCTTCTCGATGCCCTCCACGACGCATTGCAGTTTTGCCTCGGACTCGGATAGCTCTGGCGCCATACGCGCAGCATGCGAGTTGAGTAGGTTCTCTTCTCGGCTCCTCTCTACGGCGGCGGTACAGCACCATACTGGATTGAAGAAATGCAGCGCGTACCTCGTTGTAGGTTTGCAGCTATCGCACGGTGTTGCTCGATCTCCGCCTCCACAGAGGAGCATTTCTCGCGGAAAGAGGCCAGCTGGCGCTTGAAAGCAGCAACAGATGTCTCGAGCTCCTTCTTTTCCTCCTGCTCTCGGTCGAGGACTATACAAACCCGTTTCGTCAGTCAGGATGCCACACTACATGAACTCCAAACACACCTTTGATGAGCTCTATCTCCTTGACTTTGCAATGGTTTGTCTCAGTCTCAATCTGCTGTATCCGCTCGGAGTACTTCTTCCTATCCGCAAGGTGTACATTCTTGCGGTTGGTGATCTCGGTAATAGCTCGCTGCGTGTAGCTGGATACTGCCCGGAGGAAGTTCTGGGTAGAGACCTCGTAGGACTCGAGACGAAGGTCTATTTGCGGGTTTTGTTGTTCCAAAACGGTGACAAGGTCGAGCTTGGGGATGCGAAGGCCCTTGGCCATTGCGGCAGGTGAGAGGACATCTAGTCGTCCAAGTTCGAGTTCGCCACACGCAATACCGCGAGAAAGTGAATAACACGTGATCGCGGCCAGGAGGTGCCATCACAGTCCGTATAGTACACAACGTTGCCATGAAAGCAGTAATGTTGTACCTCGGTTCAATTTAGAAACACTGTGATGTGCCATGCTTAAACATTAGTCTATACCCTAATAATGAAATACAATCTGCAGCGGGCAACCACTCTGTTACTACAGCGCATTGTCCATCTTTGTACGGCCAATTTACAATATTGTTACAGTGTTCCGCACCCAGTGCATTCACGATAGTTTTCGCGTAGATAGATATGCCCCATACCGACCGTCTCGTTATGCACCCTCGTTACCTGGGACAGGATCAATCCGTTGAATCAACTAGGTCCGGTGAATTGTGTACGCACCAGATTCAATAGTCCACTGATCATGCCTCCGGATATCCTCCGATGTCACCGTCGGTCGGACGTTATCCAGTGACTTGAGGAAGTCCGCCAGCTTGAGCGGCGGTTCTAGTAGATCATCGCTCTCGATGTCCGTCCACGTCTTCTCTACTGCATCCGGGTCGCCTGGAGAGCATGGTGTCCACTTCTCGATATCAGGAGCGTCAGGTGAAGGCGTCTTCTTGAAGTGCGTGGCAGAGAGGACTTTGCGGACTGGTTGCATCAACGCGTCGCGAACGACCACGGAGATATCAGAACCAGAATACCTGAAAAGTCCTGCAATCAATAGTGGGCTATTGCGCAAGGATCGTTACGCACCCGTCCGTCTTTTCTGCAAGCAGGCGGTAGTCCTTCGCCGCAAGCTGGCATGGGGTGTCTCCGATATGCAGCTGGAACATCCGTCTCCTTGCCTCAACGCCTGGAAGCGGTATGTAGATGCGCTTCTCGAACCTAGACAAGCTTAGGTAAATAGCACCACTGACAACCGTAGCACATACCGTCGTTTGATGGCGTTGTCGAGCTGCCATGGAATGTTGGTAGCCCCGAGCACCAATACACCCGTATCATCATGCCCAACTCCGTTCATCTGCACCAGAAACTCAGTCTTGATCCGCCTTGAGCCCTCAGACTCCTGCTCGTTTCGCGACCCAGCGAGCGAATCAACCTCGTCAATGAATATGATTGCCGGCTTGTTCTCTCGTGCCATCTCAAATAGCTGGCGGACCAATCTGAACTCATTTGAGTACCCACAAGTCAAGCACACCGATTGAAGACGCACCGCTCAGAGTCGCCCTGCCACTTACTGACCAGATCACTGGAGCTAACACTGTAGAATGTGCCCTTCGCCTCCGTCGCGACGGCCTTCGCCAGATACGACTTCCCCGTACCCGGCGGCCCATACAGCAAGATCCCGCGCCACGGCGTGCGCTTGCCCGTAAACAGGTGCGGGAACTTGATCGGTAGAATGACCGCCTCCTTGAGCGACTCCTTCGCCGCCTCCAGGCCCGCGACGTCGTCCCACTTCACGTTCGGCTTCTCCGTGATGATAGCGCCCGCAAGGCCGGCGCGCAGCTTCTTCACTTCCGGGTCGACGTCGTCGTCCTCATCCTTTCTGCGCGCACGCGGGTCATCACCGGCCGACGAGCCAGTCGAGCAAGGGCAGCCACTCACTTCTTCCCGCCGGGACCCGTCCCGCCGCTCCCGCCGTTCACGCCTATAGCCTTCTTCGCGCGCGTCTCCTGTGACTGCGAGAGATGGTCCTTGAGGGTCTCCGCGCGAGCCAAGTACTCAGCGACCTTCGACCGTATCAGCTGTTTCGACTTTTCGTTCCGCTCATCTGGGTATCCATCAGTCGCGTGATCTGCGTAAGGAGGCGGGACACGAACATTTGAGGGCGAGCATGAAGTAGTCCAAAGCATTCTGGTATTGCTTGTATGCCTCCGCGTAGTTCTGCTTGGTATCTTCCTCGATCGCGCGTTGCACGATCTCAATAGCACGCTACAATTCCTCGTCCGTCAGATATAATGCGGCGGAACCATGATCAAGACGGCCTACGTCCAAGTTCTGGGCCATCCTTCCCGGACACGGTATGTCGCCAGTGGTAGTATATGAAGTCGTTGCAACGGGTTGTTCGTTAGAATCCAAGGCCACAGCATAACAAACACAAACAACGTGTATCATTGCATTCAGTTTGCATTCATTCGTTGATCATGAAGGTATGGCTAGATTACAGTAGTACATGCGGCTAGGTAAAAGTTACAATATTGCTATCGGCTACAGTCCACTGCCAGCGTCAGCTAGTCAGCATGATAATGCAGCGAGACAAGTACGTGAATCGCATGGCATTGCTACTGAAAGGGAGAGCACACCCACGCGCCTCCTCGGTGCGAGGAACCGCCAACTAAGGTGAATAGTACATCTACACCGGTCGTCAAAGAGTAAAGAAAGAAGCATGGTGGCGCGCCCATCCATCCAGAAAAGTAGGCGATCAAGAACAGGGAGAGCAATGATGGTCCCGGGAGAACAGAGAAGCGTATGAATAGGAGACTCAAAACATAGAACCCTCCGAAACTCCTCCGTCTCTCGTGGGCTACGAGACAATCTGCACCTGTGCCAACGCCATCGCCTGAGCGTTCACATGGACGTGTGACGGCTTCGGCGACAAATGGCAGACCTCGATGCTCTCCACCCAAGGATGTGCAATGAGCTCATCAATGGGCGCACGTAGCTTGGGATTTGGCTCGAGCATCTTGCGAATCACAGGCCTGCAGGCCCGCGGGGACAGGTTGTTGATCGTCGGGGGAGACGACTGCGTCTGGCAAGCGGAGACGTACGCTGCGAAAAGGTGGTCCGTGGGCTGCGCAACCGTCCACGGCAGTTCTTGGAAGTGGAGGCAGTAATAGACGACACCACATGCCCAGATGTCGACAAGTCGAGCGTCGTAGGCTGCCCGATCATAATTAGGGGCAACGCGATCAGGAGTGAGGCTCATTTGCTTACGTTTGCCCAGAAACTGCTCAGGCGCAATGTACGGTTCACTCCCGCATAATCCGGTGGACATGTGCACCGTCGACTCCCAAGGTAACCGGTAGACAGTGGATGCACCGTAGTCGCCGATCTACCACGATTAAATATGAATAAGACGCATATGAGACAAGTATGCTCTACACACCTTCAGATGGCCCTTGGTGTCGAAGAACAGGTTTTCGGGCTTAATGTCCCGATGAGCGACACCTTGGATATGAAGGTACTGAACGCCAGTCAAGATCTGCTTGAAGCAGCACTCAACCTCGCTCGGTGACATGCCGCCACGCTTGATAGCAGCGTAGAGATCTCCACCGGGACAAAACTCCATGACCTCGCACCAGTGCTGATTTTCGTCCTGGACGAGGTCGACAGTCTCGACGATGTTGACGTGATGGAGAGTGGAGGAAATGCAGAACTCGGCTGTCAGCTTCTTGACATACTCCTTCTCCGTCTCGTTCTTTCTCCGTTTTCGGAACTCCTATCAGGCTGTCAACTCGAGCACATATATGCACAAGCTCAACGACGCACCTTGACCGCATACAGCTTCTCCTCGGTACGATCCCACTTATGCGCTAGGCGAACTACAGATGTTGCACCCTTTCCGATGGCCACTTTCTCGCAGACCCCGTACTTCTTCAGTAAGCTTATCGTGCTCTCGCCTGCGGTTGATTTGCGGTCATTATCCGAGTCGGACTTCCTGCTGCTCGCTGTCGAGCGGCCAGACGTCTTGCGTGTGAGCTTCGGTCCGCCCAGTAGCCTGTTCAAGTCCTTGAGGGTGAACTTCTGCCCGGTGTCGGATTGTGAGTGGATAGAGCCCGGCCGAGAAGGTGGCTTTGACGCGGGCTTTGATGACGGAGCCAGCTTCGTTGGCTGCCGCGCGGTGCGAGCGAAATCGGGCTCTGGAGTCCTCGCAGACTGGATCTCAGGAGCACCTGATGACGAGGTGGGAGAAATCCGCAAAGCCGGCGACGGGGCGACGTCCTTCTGCGACGGAACCTTAATAAGCGGCTGCAAACCACCACCTAGCTTGCCACCTGAAACACCGGAGGACATACTAGGAGCCCTGCTTGGGGGCTGGGTGGAAGGGAGACTCCAGCTCTCGCTCTCGGAAGCAGAAAGCGAGCCGCTGCTTGATGGCGTCATCGAGCCCGTTGTGGAGGACGAGTCGCGTTGGATGGGGAGGGAAGCCAATACAAGTTTGTCGGAACTGTAGAGTGCTTCGAGGTCCTTGCGGGTGTGACCAGGTGCTTTCTGATAAGAGTGGGCATCCGGAGGCGGAAGGGGAATGTGATGGCCATTGGTACCGTTAGGCGTATCAGCAGTTGACAGTGGCACTGCCTTATTGAGGCGCTGCTGCTTCACGCCGTTCAGTCGTGGGCTGGAGGGGAAGAGGGGCGGATGCGTGGTTGTAGAGGGGTGCGAGGCACGGAGGTCGCCATGCGGCGGTTTATCTGAGCCCTCGCCGTCGGCCTGGGCGGTTTCTGTTGCGTCACGGATAGACATGGGAGGGTACAGTGGGTGAGGCAGGTTCGTGAGGGGAGGTGTGAAAATGCGAGAAGGGTGCTGGTTGATGGGTGCTGGAGCAGGGAAGTCGTGGGCTGGGGTCAGTTCAATGGGTATTCATGACTAAGAGTAGATTGGATGGAGTGTAGCGAGAGGGCGCGAGCGAGAAAACCCCCTCGCTGGTGCCGTTAAGAAACGGCTGGAAGAGGGAGGAAGGGATGCTGGGAGCGGAGGTCGGGCGGAGGGAGCGTGTGCAGAGGCTGAGCAGGATTTCAACCGGAGCAAGACGCCACTTTTATGAGTGCTGACTAAGCCGGCGCCGGCCACTTGTCGCCAGCTTCATCTTCTGGTTCGATCCGATGTGCACGTTCATCTTCCCCATCGCCCATCCAGGCGCTCACAAAACAAAACCAACTCTGTGCGCCTTCTTCCACACGAGGCACTCCCTTGCCCTGGCAGTATGATAGAAGCTCTATAACTCCTTGCTCTCCGTCTCGTGTATCCTCTGATTCAGCGAAGCTCGCCCGCACCCGCGTATTCACGATAAGACACAGTTCACTCCGCCACTCACAGCCGGCGGTGCGACAGGGCACGTTGCATCGCTAGCCGCGCGCAACTGATGTCATTCCCTTCAGCTTGCCCCAATATCCAGTCGCCAATCTGAGCTGCCTTGACGTACACACTGCAGAGAATACGCCCCAGCGAAACAAAAGAGGGATCATTTGTCCCACCGGTCACAACCCGGGCGCGCCGGAGCTGTAGCCTATAATTAAATAGCGCGTCGGATGATGTCGGACAGGGCGATGTAGTCTGAGTGGCCCGCAACAAGGCCACTCTCAGCCCACACGGCAGGAGTGGCGCAGAAGCGTCGATCCAGGTGTGCGCAGCGCGGAAGTCCAGGCTGGTATGACGAAGCCGCAACTTGAACTGACATTGAGAGTCGCGGTGATCCTGGGCTGGATCCAAGACACCTGGTTTTTGACAAAGAAGACGTGGATCATACACGATTGAGACAGACAGAGCAGGCAACAAGAGGCAAGAAGAAGCCCGAGCCGGTAAATCCGATACATACTTGCTAGCACCACAAATAAGGTTTCGGCATCTGCCGGGGGGCTGAGCTCACGTAAGCAGTCCTCACAGAGGCACCACACGCTGGGCAAGCCGCCATTCTCACCGCCCTCCTCAAGACCTAGGTCAGTCCTGCTGCTGCTCTTCGCCGCGGTCGCGCTCATCGAGTTGACCGTTACAGCCATGGTGAACCTCCGATCCCAAAAGCGCCTCGCCGCCTCGGTTGCGGGCTGCGGCAAGCGCAAAATTTGGCTCGACCCCAGTGAGCAGGCCGAGATCGGGAACGCCAACTCCCGCACGCACGTAAAGAAGCTCATCAAGGATGGCCGCATTATCATCAAGCCCACCACCGTCCACTCCCGCGCACGTACCCGCGATCTCCTCGCCGCCAAGCGCAAGGGCCGTCACACCGGTCCCGGCAAGAGGAAGGGTACTGCTGAGGCCCGGATGCCCAGCAAGGTTCAGTGGATGAGGAGACAGCGTGTTCTCCGCCGGCTGTTGCGGAAGTACAGGGAGTCGGGAAAGATCGACAAGCACCTGTGCGTTCTCCGTTCATCTCGCCCGGAGCTGATCGACTGATGATCCGTTCTCGTTCTCCAGCTACCACTCGCTCTACCAGAAGTCGAAGGGTAACGTTTTCAAGAACAAGCGTGTCCTTATGGAGTACATCCACAAGGCAAAGGCCGAGAAGAGCCGTACGAAGGTCCTCTCGGACCAGATGGAGGCCCGCCGCGTCAAGAACAAGGTCCGTACATCGTCTTGCCTTATCGTCTACACATGTTTACAGGTTGCCCCAGGCGGCCCGCGAGCGTCGTGCACAGCGTGTTGCGGAGAAGAGGCAAGCCATCCTTGCTGTCGAGCACGAGGACGTCGTTCAGGAGTAAACATGACCATATTGCATTTCATATCACCGCTACGCCCGTCACGTCGTCGTTTGTATCCTATGCCATGCCGCCCTCTATTCATACATCAGGCCCATGCTCGCATGCGATATCTGTGATACATGATCCGATGAATCTCCACTGTCGAATGGAGAACGGACACCGCAAGTTCCGGCAATGTATGTATTGTGCTATACTCAGGATCCGAGCAAGATACAATCATCTGTGGTCTGGCGAAGTTGGGAAACCAGACCTTTCATTATTCGTGGGTCTCGACATATCTCTATCGTCTGTAGTCATATTGCGGTGTCAGAGTGTCATCTCACACCTCAGGAGAATTGACCCACTGATAGGTACCATTATTGACAATGGTACAAGCATACATCGCATACAGGTATAGCCATCCCTATCTCTCGCTACCATTCAGTCCAATAAGCTTCGAAAACCCACAGGTCGCTATAGGAGCACATGAGCTAGACTCATGCACATCTTTTTGAGGTTCCTTTGTTTGGCCACAGTCTCCACCATCTCCCTCGAAACGGCCACGATTTCTTCCGAGTCTCCTAGGCTATCCATCTTCAGACGCCGGATCAACAATCCACACTCGTTCAGAGCGAATGCAGCATCTTCCACGCGCAGGTTGGCTGCACGAGCGATATCCGACAGAGTGCACCGAATAACGATATGTGCGGTCGCACTGCCATCTGCGTTCGGCGTCGTCTCAACCGTCCGAAGCGATGTAAACATCGGGCCTGCAAAGGCATCCCACACGAATGTCAGCGTCTCCCGCCACGCTGCAGAAGCACGGCGGCACGGCGCGATCACGCACCAGAGTCGTCGTACGGCTCCACGATGCGGCTGCTCGCCGCGAGGTCCTCTCCGTCCCATCCTTTCGTGCTCTTCCGGCGTTTCATCTTCGGCGCCGCCGTGTCCTCCGGCTCGGCGGAGGGCGACATGAGATGGGCGTCCGCGAGGTCCGGCACGCCGCCCACGGTGATCATGCGCGATGCGTCCGGAGGCAGGACCGATAGCAGGCGGCTGCGGCATTCAAATTGGATTCGATCAGCTGCTAGCTTCGGTGCCCACATGTGATGGGCAAACTCACCGGAAGCATCTGATCAGAGTGGACACCCAGTAGGTCAGGTAGCTTCGGAGCCCAAGATCAGATAGGGGCCGTTCTGGAGTGCCAACGCGCCCGGAACGTCTTGACAGCTCGTAGCCTGCGCGCGATGCAGACAGAGGTCGTTAGTGGCCCGGCTAATAGAACTGCATCTGCACGCACTAAATTCAATCATAAGCATTCCATAGCCTTTCTTCTGATACGGTGGGAGCACGACAATGCACGCTAGGTTGTAATCGTCGTAGGAGATCTTCTCCTGTGGGAGCGAGGGGATATGAAAGAATGCTGTCAGGGCGGATTCGCGGACGGCCACTAAAGAACCTTTTACCTTCGAAAAGAAGCCGAGGACGTGGTCCCTTTGTGAGTCGGCGTCCGTGAGGATATAGAATAGGACTACACGGAGATGAGTCTCAATCCTTTTGAGTTCATTGTAAAGGAGACCCGTACAATTGTCGCAGTCGAAGAAGAGGGTCTTGATATCGATGAATAGCTTGCCGAACAGCGATAGGTTCTGGCAGTATAGCTAGGATGGTGCAATCAGCGCGTAAATTGAGTATGCCATTAGGACTAACGCGGCCACACGAACCTTCTCGTTAGCACCGTCGACCTCCCAGATGATATGAGCACCACGCTGGTACACTTTGCGTCCCGGTGGGGACTTTCGCGAGCACTTTCTCTAGACGACCTGGCTTCCGTCAGCGCTGCACATATGAGCGGGCTACTGCACCGTACGATATGCGATTCATATGACGGCCCCTCCGCCATGTACTTGAAGCACCTATCACACACCCAAAGCATTGCCTTCTCCGGACCTGCGTGGCTCCGGCCGAGGCCACCCGCGAGTAGGTCAGACGTTCTCCCATGCGAACGGATCGACGAGCGACTGACACCAGGGATCCGAGCGGTCGAGGATGGTCCATGGGAGTGGGGAGTGGTAGCGACGTCCTCTGCCTCCGTCTCGGTCAAGGGGTACGGCGAGAAGTACCTTACATCCAAACTGAGCCACGCCGCGACAGGCACAGACCAATGGAGAGCTACTCACCACGTCTTGATCTCCCACCTCCCAAAGATGACCTTGTCGAAGTTTCTCTTTGCGGTGATCTGCTTGTGGTGTTGGATATCGTACTCTTCTTCTGTAATAGTCTGGGCCTCAGGGCCGACCGACCCTGTGAGCACGTCCGAGTGTTCAGGCGAGGCTGCACGACTCGCTGAATTCTCCTCTCCAGTGGACCCTCTCTTCCTCTTGCGCGCGTTGACACTGCTTTCCATGGCGGCCTCGTGGGATCCTGAAGGGCGCAGGGCGCTTTGCGGAAGCCATTCATCAAGCCTCTTGTCCGCGTTTAGGTAATGCACGTAAACCTCATCTGCCCGGCGCTCGAGGATGCGGGTGAGGTCTGCCGGGGACGCGCGAGTGAGTGGACACCGGGTGGGCAACAGAGATAGGGCATACGCTTGACTCCATTCTTCTCCACGACGTAGAGTTCACCGTCCACGCCCTGCTCGTCAATTGGGTGGAATGTTGCGGGCATGAATTCTCTTCTGATATCCGGATACAACGGATAACACGGCTCGGCAGCAAGACCAATGGCGGTGGGCCGTCGACTTGTCGGGATGTATGGGCCAGATGCGTGTATCACTGTAAGTATGATGGCAATGATGTCGGCTAGAGATATCGTCGAAGCACAGTGACGTTGGTGTCTGGGCAGTGGGGATGAGTGGGGGAGCTGAGGTGGACGCGCGCGACTGATTGCGTTCTGCCAACTTCAAGTTCACTTTGGCCACAGTACTTGTGTGTACAACCGCCTGCATACATCGCTCTTGCATCCCCAGTCCCATATCCCGCCCGCATACGCTGCACTCGCAGTGATTTGTATGCTCCACTATCCCTAGTTGCCGCTGAATGTGAATGTTGGAATGTCGCTGATCATTTCTCTTGTGGCGCACGTCGGCGACGTACAAGGACATTGATTGGGTGACTATGGCTGCGACTCTTGGGCATTGCAAAGCCTCACTCTGAGATGTACTCATTGGAGGGCACACATATACCAGTCTGTCTTTGTAATGCCAGATTCCAGTATGAATACATGACTACAATCCTTGAATGCAAGACGAGAGCTAGCGAGCGGACAGATAGAACATTACAATGCTCGTGTGAACAAGGGAAAAGAACAAAATACCGAATACACATGAATGGGTTCGGGTCCAATATTAAGCCTCCGCGTCTGAGGTCATAGGAATGTTCTTGTCGCCACCAAATGTTGGGTAGAGCTACCAGAAGGGAAAACTTGAGGCCACAAAAGTCATCAAAGAGCTCAAAGCCAGGGTCCGACAGAGGGGAACAGGGTATCAAACAGAGCTTAGCCTAAGTGCGGGTCACGAACAGAAGGAGACACAAGCCGTAGAGTGCTTGCCGGGCTGAGAGACGAGAGCTCCGCAGGGACGACGGGGAGCCGTGCAGTCGTCAAGTCCGGAGCGGCATCGCCTATGCCCAGCCCCACCGATTGAACTTTCGTATTGGTCTTCACAAGAGCGACGTGCGCTCTCGGGTCCGCCCCACCCACATGCGAGATATTGCTGACAGACGCGTCCGCATTCCAGCGCGGTCCATACACCTCTCGCATAACCGCGTCCATCGCGTCCTCGCTCTGGTCGTCAGCGCTCGCACTGCCTCGTCCGCCCTCAGACCGTGCCGAGCCGCAGCGCGCGCCACCCGCGTTCCCAATCCTCTTGCGCGGAGACAGTCCGGAAAAGCATTCCCTCAAGAAGATACCCTGGCATGATCTCGGAGCCAAGGTGGAGAACGAGAGGATAGCGTCTGCTCGCCGCGTGTAGCCGATTCCGTGGCCAATCTGCTCGATGCCAGGGGGCAGGTTGAGCACTGGTGCGGGTGGTAAAGGCACGGAGCCTAGCGTACCCTCCGACCGCGGCTTTTTGCGTAATTTGTTGCGAGTGGTGCCCGGAGTGGACGTAAAGGGCGATGTGAATGTTGATGTCGATTGATATGGTTGCGCAGGAGGGGACACGCCAAGGGGGTTGATGCGGCCAGAAACAGGGACAGCATCCAGCGTATTCAAATCGAAGTTGATGCTAGAGAACTTGCGGACAGTTCCGGATTTTCTTGCAGACGGTACAACGGTACGACAGACTCCAAATTCAGACGGCATGACGTCTCCATAATCGACGTCTTGCGAGCTTCCACAGTCTCCGTACCGAGCAAGGCTACGACGAGATTCTAGGTTAGCGCAATGGTCTTGCAGGTCGCCCGTAGAGCTTTGGATCATAGAGGTTGTGCCAGAGCAACGAAAGTCCCCAGAGCCGAATTCCCAGTCGAACGAGAAGTCGTCAATATCCCCGAGATCCTGCGGAGATGACAGTAGAGTGCCTCTACAAAGGGTGTCAGTTCCGATGTATTTACGCCGTGGATCAGGGGTATATGCGAAACTTCTCGAGCCGTTCGGGCAACCAGCAAACAACGGGGAAACTGTCGAACAATGTCAGTGGGTGAAGAGGATGTCAATGCAAACTCGAAGACCTGGCGGTTGGTTTGTCGCGGCGAGATCCCAATCTCTGTACCATAAATGTGGATTAGGAATGACACACTAGGTCGAGAGGAGATACTCACACGTCGGAGAAAAACGAATGCGCTTTAACACCTTCGCCAGACAAGCGTACTGCAGGGTTGCGCTGAAGACACTGATAACGGAAGGTAAGTCCCAAGCGCCATGACTGAGGTGTCGAGGAATTGCTCATACCTGGCGCAGAATATCTGCGAAGGAGCTGTCGTCTCCGGGGACTATCCAGCTAGGCAACTCACCGTGCAGCAGTTTGCTGGCAAGAATCGCTGGATGAACATCCTCTAACTCATGTGGCTCTAGCAACGGATGCTGGGGAATCTGATTAGCATTGTCAGAACATGACAGAGTCGCATTCATACCTGCGCGGCAAGCATATAGCAGAGGACCAAACCGAAACTCCACCAATCTGATGCAACGTGAGGTGACCACTCGAGTAGGAGCTCCGGAGCCTGATAAGGCTCAATCTCTCGGCTTCGCTGTCCCTTGGCCGTCACTTGCTCTAGGCGTTCCAAGCCAAAATGCGCGTGCCCGAAGTCGGCAATGACGAGATAACCATTTTCGACAAAGAGGCTAGCAGGGTTGATATTGCAATGGACAATGCCAATCGTATGCAGAGCCGTTAGGCCCTGCACCTGCGAACCGATGAAGTCAGATATAGTCCACTTCCCGACGGCTCAAACACTTGCCAGCTGCGAAGCGAGTACAATTGCATCTGATAGAGCCAGAACACCGTGACACTCCACAAACGTTCGCAGATCCGAGGCCACATAGTTCTGCCAGGAACAGATGATTAGCTAACGCCGAGCAAGTGACCTGGAAAGCCCACCATGATTAGATACAACGCCTTGTTATCTTGAAAACTCCAATACAATTGCATTGCACAGGGGATAGCACGCTCGGTGATCAAGCGCAGCGCGGTCTGCTCCCTCCGCGCGTAAACGTAGCCTTCCTCCTCCGCACCAAGGGAGGCCTTGCGGAAAACCTTGATAACGTAGAATCGACCCGTGTCCGACTTGCGCCCAATGACCAGCTCGCCCTTCCGAGAGGATCGCTGCTTCTGTTGGACTGGACGAATGACCTCGAAGTCAGATGCACCGATCCGCCGGGATGCTTCGCGATGCGTATAGTCCTCTGTGAGAGACATAGTCGACCCGCTCCTGCACGGGCTCTTGACGTCCTTGCCATTTACGAGTTCGTCGGCGACGAGCATGACCTCCTAGAGTTGGGTCAGAGTGCATCTAGAGGACGAAGCGCTGCATATGCATACATCGATGTCGTCATCCTGCTGGATTTGCTTCTTCGAAGGGTAGATCGGCTGCATATTGTTATTTTGAGTATGCACCAAGAACTCACGCTGGTAGCTGACCTCCACAGCGAAGTTCACAGTACTATCGCTGGTCAACTGAGCACCGGTGGTTTCGACTTGAGTGATACTCGGGGAGCGTAGAGCGTATGGTTGCTGATAGTCTTCCTGCAAGCCAACACTATCAGGGCACATGGGTTAATGGCAGTTGCCAGTAGCTGACCTCTGCACGTAAGGCATCCAGGAATTCCGAGACGCGTCCCTCGCCAAGAGCTTTGTGATGGCAGATGGATGGTGATACGGGGAACTTCGAGGGATCAGGTATCCCGCTTCACTCCCCTGTAGCTAGTGTCACTCACCTCGCTTGCAGAGACGCGCTCTCTGGACCGCGACTGCACTATCATAGCAGTCATGCCGTACGTGTAGCTAGAGCGGTGTAGAACCAGCAGATAAAACAGTGCAGCTGGGAAGAGACTGGTTTCGAGGTGGGTGTGGTGGTGCGGAGGGTGGTTCAACTGGCGGTCTCAGGCTCTTCCCACCACTCATCACGTGCCCGCGTCTCCCGGCGGGATCCTGGTATCACAATTTACATAGGTACGTATTGGTTATTTATTATTCTTTATTCCTTTAATTCTCCTTGTTTATACTCCATACCCTAAGTACATGTAGAGTATCTACTGATTCATTCAGTCATTACCTCCTGCCTCTGAAGGAGGCTGCAATGCTGTGAATAGAATTCCAAAACCATCTAAGAACTTCTCCTCCACTTCCTCTTCTGCACCTTTCAACTGCCCAACAGGTCTGATGTCAGATGAACACCTGATGAAGGACTCAGTCCACCTGTTACAAGTGACATTGGTATGTGATGCAGACTTATTTTCCTTTCTCCATCATTGTCGCGGAACTAGTCGACACGCACATTCGAAGCGAGAGGGTCTTGCCGGGAATCACCCTGTACAGACAAGGCTGAGTGAGTGTGAAACTCACCCTCAAGGCTTTTAACAGACTTGAAGTTGATGTTCAGCAGGCTAGGAGTAGAATCACTAGCTCTTCAAGTTAGATTACTTATTACTGTAGTAAATACAAGGGAGCTTACCTAGCTCTCCAAGAGGACGAGATGAAGAGCTAGGACTACAAGCTACTCTACTTATACCCCTGATGTTTAGGGCAGGACTCCTACATCAGACAGCCGTCACATGTGTGAGGTACTTACACTATTGGCTATCTACCGATGATGCAAGATGACGCGATCTACCATAACTCCGGTCTCGGGATATGAGTCAGTGAGTCATGTGCTACAAGAGAAACCCTAGTATGTGGTTACGTCACATGACTAGTCAGAATACCGTTCCAGGCGAAGTCTTTATCGAGTGTATAGTACAAGTCCATTGTAAAGCGAGATAAAATAGTAAAATTATAGGGCAAAAATAGGGCCTGGTCGTGCCTACTACGACAATCATCCATCTCTGGCCCAGTCATGCCCCTTCACAATCCAGCTACCTTTAGCTTAGGGATTGTTACAAGTGACCACAGTATGTGACATGGACTTGTTTTCCTTTCTCTATCATTCTTCTGTTGAAAGTGTTGAAGGAGTGAGAGTGAAGTGGCTGTGAGGGTGAGTGAATTAACCTGAGGGAGTCTGCTAGAGGGAGGTGTTGAACTTCTACTATTTCATACATTATCTAATCAGGCTCTCCTGATAAGGACTTATCTTGTGTTCTGCTACACTACTATACATAGATTACATTCCTTTCCTTCTTATCTATAGATAGCCTATTATACCGAGTTCCATTCAGCATTCCACTCGGTATCCATTCGGACTCCTCTCGGTATCCACTTGGTGATCTGGATTACAACTTTAGCATGACTCATAATCTGATTCATGATGACTCACATAGTTTATAATTATGACTCGACATGACTCAGGCCTCATCTGATATGCTTACTGTACGATCAGATAATGCCTTCCTCTCATGTATATATACTGGGCTCAGATGCCCTCTAATGCAATTGTTCCTTCCTCTGCTTTCCTGTGTGCCTAACAGGACTCCCTCTAGCAGCTTCCCTCATAGGTTCATTCACTAGCCTTTACAGCCACTCCCTATCACTCCTTTCAGCAGGTGATGATGTTGAAAGGAGTGAATTGGAGTGGCTGTAAAGGCAGGGAACGAACCTTTGAGGGAGCTGCTGAGGGACCCGTTAGGCACACGGGAGAGCAGAGGAAGGAACGATACATTAGAGGGCGTATCCAGCCCAGTATATATACATGTGCGAGACCATCACCTGATGGTCGAGTCATGATGAGTCATAATCGTAAGCTACATGAGTCATCGTTAGTAAGACAGAATCCGGAACTCTAGGTTACCGGCAATATCATATGCTAAGGAATGGAGGCCCGGATGTCCGGTATCTAATCTACTGATATAGGACGAGAGATAATCGAGTCCTATAGATAAGATAAAGAGCGAAAAGAGAGTAAACATACAATACGGTACGTAGCGTTGCAGAACACAATGTAAGTCCATATCAGGCAAGCCTGATAAGATAACACCTGAAATGGTAGAAGTTCAACATATGAGCCCTGCGCTATTGCACTAAACCTCATTGCTTTTATCATCCCTGCAGGATCTCAAAGACTACACTCCAGGAGTAAGTGTAGCAGTTTGCTAGTCTCTCAGTAGACTCAGTGTTTGACGTCCTGAAGTGCCCAAGGCATTGAAGGATCATATTTCCAGTGGGCCTGTGTGCCATTTGCAAAAAGTTTATCCTCCAACGAGACCTGAGAGAAAGGTCCGTTGATGCCAACTCTACCTCATCAACATTGATCCATCGATCTAACGTTTTTGTGACTCCAGTCGCACCCGCTCCCCGCTCCTGTCCGCTCCCAACCTCGCTCCCTTGCTGAGCAACTATCAGACCCCGCTCCACGCCCGCTCCCTGACTTCAAGAAGAAGTCAACTGAAGAAGTCATAGGGATTCTCGAGAAGAAGGTTAGCACCACCATTGAGCGCTACCAAGCTATCTTCGACAAAAAGTACCTCTTTGAATCACTCCTCGGAGACTCCCAGCCAGCCCTCCATCACTTTGCAGACCAGCTCAACTGGGTCAGCAATAACTTCAACAACTGGTCGAAGCAGCAGCGCGACAGCATCTCGTGGGCTTGTCGCTGCGTCGGAACAGTCAAGTTCTTGACGTCACAGGAACCGCTAGTGAAGCAGTACAGGAAGGTCACAAAGGACCTGACTAGCATAGCCAATGGGGGCTACTTGGACTGGATAGTTTTGTAAACAGGTTGGCATACCTAGCATTTTTGTATACATTACTGGAATACACATCTAGTCAAGCATCACATTGTGGCTTCGTCTGAGCATTCGCCAGATGGTAACTTGGAAGCAGAAGTAGCAGAATCATCAGCAGAAGAAGCTCCATTCGACTGCACAGGTCAACAGCACCTATTCGACTTCACAGAAAGAAGAGACTATCATTGACGACCTGAAGAAACTGAATTCAAGTTCTGGTCGTGTGAAGAAACAGTCTGTAAGAATAGGTGGTCCGGTCCTTACATCAAAGGCACTGACTGGGGTATTCTGGTTGACAACTGGCAAGAGACCAACACATATTCTGTATTCACTTCTTCTGGCTTCTTTGAGGGTTCTGAACCTGAACTGCAACATCTTGCATCTATCCCAGAATATGGGTCTCCTTCTATTCCCAGTTCTAGAGTGTTTACTCCAACCCCTGAAGTTTCTCCTATCAATCAATCTCCATCATTTGTTCCTACTACTTTACCGTCAGATCTATCAAATCTCTTCGAAGAAGATGACGTAGAGGAACTCCTAGCACTGTCTCAAGAAGAAGCAGAGGAAACAGTACTATCTCCTGACCTTGCTTTTATTCTTGAAAGTTTACCTGCACCCTCCATTTCTGAAGAAGTCTCAGATGTCTTTGAATTTTATCTCCTTTCCACAACAATGTTGGACATGAAGGCAGACAGCATTTCAGTCCTCAAAAACTCTTCGGACTACAAGGTGTGGTCAAGCCAGATGCTTGGCTACCTCACGTTCATTGAGGCCGATGACACTCTCAAGGCCGGTGATCTCAAAGATGCAGATTACAAGAAGGTGAACGCCTGAGCCAAGGGTGTCATTCTTATGCGCACGGACAATAGTTTCCACCACCTCCTCTATGAGAGTGTAGGAGGTGTTGAGGTCATGAAATTGGCTAAGGACATGTGGTCATCGCTCAAGACACATTTTGGTACCCCGGATGCAGCATTCGTTTGGTCGCTGTTCTCGGCTCTCATCAAGTCGAGAGAAATGGACAACAACAAGCCAATGCAGGATCAAATTTCGAAGATCCAAACTGTACTCAAGGACATCGTCAATGGCGGCATTACGTTGGATGAACCAACCCAGGCTCTCCTCCTGATGTCAAAGATCCCGGACAGCTACTCGACAATGGTGTCGGCCATCATGGGGACTACCGTTCTCAAGGAGCTGAAGGTCGAGACTCTCGTCAGCAAGATTCCCTCCGAGGATTCTCTCCGCCAGTCTGGTATGGGACAGTCTGCATCAAAGATGTGCCAAGTCAAGGTACACAATGGTAATGGTCCTTGCTCACACTGCAGCAAGAAGCATGGCTCCGAACAATGCTGGATCAAGTACCCACACCTGCACCCCCAGAAGGGTGGTATCAAGGGCAAGGGGAAAGGCAAGGGTAGCAATGGCAATGGTAAAAAGGCGAACACAGTAGTCATACACACTACCACCGACGGTACAAAGGTCACACAGTCTGGTTCATCCTCGTCAAATGGTCAAGGTGCTTCAGTGGTTGAGGTCGAGGAGGTTAAGTACACTGCCTGTACGGACCCTTCATGTAGAGTTTGTCCTCCTCGTACTGCCGGTTCACTAGTAGCTTCATCTCTCATTGTACATAATGGTGTGTCTGCTGACGCTGGGTCTGCACAATTGAGCTCGTCGTTCTATTGCCCTGGTGTGAATAAGTCTCATTTGCATCAATTCAAGTGCATTGTGTGGCTCATGGACTCAGGTGCAAGTCAGATGGTCGTCAATTCACTTGAATACTTCTGGGATTACAAGCCGTATACGGTTCCCATTGTTTTTGGTACAGCAGGAGATGCTAAGATAGAAGCACTAGGATCTGGCACCATCAAAGGTTTAACAACAGTTGGAACAGAGCGCATAATGATCACCATATCTAATGTTGCATGTATTCTTCAAGCTTCTGGTTGTTTGTTTTCAACTGGCATTGTGGAGAAATCAGGACATATGCTCATCCAAGGTTCAGGTCAGATGGTCATCTATGACCAACCATTTTCGCATGGCAAAGTTTCTGGCAACATTGTTATGGAAGCACTGTACAACTTCCTAAATAACTTGTATTTTTCGTTTATGGACATCCTGGACAGGAAATCAGCAGCACTGCTGTCTACCCCTTTTCGTATCTGGCATTGCCGGATGGGGCATCCATCCAAGGAAGTTATTTGCCATTTACCTGATCATACCAAAGGTGTAAATCCAGTGGGAGTTGAAGATCAATCTCCTTGTGAAGGATGTCAATGGGGCAAATCTCATTGCGCTCCATTCCCCACATCTTACAAACATGCTACCAAACCTCTCGAGTTGGTTCATACTGACAAAGATGGTCCTATGTGTACCCAAGCAGTTAATGGTGGTTTCAAGTACTTCATTTTGTTCCTGGATGACTACACTAGTCTAGGACGAGCCTATTACCTTTGTCATAAGTCTGAGTCGCTCCAAGCATTCGAGGACTTTAAGGCATGGGCTGAGAATGGTACTGGTCATAAACTCATCAATGTACACTCGGATTGAGGGGGAATATACTTCTGATGCTTTTACGGCCTGTCTTAAATTCTATGGAATAGTTCACCAAAAGACGGTAGCACACTCGCCTCAGCAAAATGGGTGAGCTGAACACTGGAATCACACGATCATGGAAAAGGCTATGGCTATGCTTCACCACGCTGGTCTTAGTCATGGTTTTTGGCAACTTGCGGTTGATACCGCTGTCCATATTTACAATCGCCAGCCTATGCAACACCTTAAATGGCAATGCCCAATAACTCTCTGGGATGGCACGATCCCGGATATTTCATACTTCAGAGTATTCGGTTGCAAGGCATTTGTGCATGTGCCAAAGGAATGAAGACAAGGGAAACTCAACAAAAAGGCTGTTGAGATGATCTTCGTTGGATATGAGCAAGGATCCAAGGGCTACAAGTTCTGGGATACCTCCAGTTGACGGATTGTTGTGTCTCATGATGTGACCTTTGATGAATATTCCTTTCTGGCATGTAAAGATTTGGCCAATCCAAAGACTCTGGGGCCACCACTTTTCAATCCTGTAGACTCTGATTCTGAGGATGATGACGAGGAACAGATCAAAATTCCACTTCCTCTACTGGTAGAGAGCGAAGATGTTCAAGAGGACATTGACAAACCGGAACCAGTGGGAGAACCTGACCATCAGCTCCCTGAACCTGCACAATGTCCAGAACCTGTTCAGCCTCCTCAGCCTGAATATTCTCGTTCTAGATGTGAGAATGCTGGGAGAAATCCAAACAGGAATAAGGACAATGTTTATGGTGATGAGCCTCCGGCTCAGATCGACCGTCGTACTGATACTCATGGAGATCAGCATGCGGAAGTGTTTATGATACTGCAGGCTCTCAAGGAAGCTAGCTACTCTGAGTCGGTTCCTACCTTGTGTTCAGACACAAGGAAATCTCCTGAGTGGGACTGTCGTGGTAGGCATGGCTAAGCCCTATTTTTGCCTATATTTTTACTATTTTATCTCGCGTTACAATGGACTTGTACTATACACTCGATGAAGACTTTGCCTGGAATGGCATTCTGACTAGTCATGTGAGGTAACCACATACTAGAGTTTCTTTTGTAGCACATGACTCACTGACTCATATCCCGAGACCAGAGTTATGGTAGATCGTGTCATCTCGCACCATTGGTAGATAGCCAATAGCGTAAGTACCTCATGCATGTGATGGCTGTCTGGTGTGGGAGCCCTGCCCTAAACCTCAGGGGTATAAGTAGAGTAGCTCATAGTCCTAGCTCTTCATCTTGTCCTCTTGAAGAGCTGGGTAAGTTCCCTTGTACTGATTACTAAGATAGTAATCTAACTTGAAGAGCTAGTGATTCTAATCCTAGTCCGCTGAACATCAACTCCAAGTCTGTTAAGCCTTGAGGGTGAGTATCAACTCACTCAACTCTGTCTGTACAGGGTAATTCCTGGTGAGACCTTTCTCGCTTTCTATGTGCGCGTCGACCTAGTTCCATGACAGGGACCACTGGCATGCCACTGAAGGCTCTGAAATGAAGTCTCATGAGCAGAATGGCACCTGGATCTTGGTTCCCCGTCCCAAGAACAGGAAGATAGTCAAGAATAGATGGGTGTATGCGTGAAAGCATGATGGCCGGTACAAGGCTTGGTTAGTAGTGAAAGGCTTCACTCAGGTTCTGGGGTGAAGACTACCATGAGACTTTCTCTCCAGTCGCTCATTTTGAGTCTTTGAGATATATGTTTGCACATGCTGCACTCGAAGACTGGGAAATGGACTCTATGGATGTCAAGACAGCCTTCCTCAATGGTGAACTCGAAGAGGAGATTTACATGGAACAGCCCGAAGGCTGGGTAGTTCCAGGCAAGGAGGACTGGGTCTGCCTCCTCAAGAAGGCCATCTATGGTCTTAAGCAAGTGTCTCGTCAATGGAATGCTAAGATCCACCAAACTCTTCTAAACCAAGGGTTCACACAGACATATTCGGATGCTGGTGTTTACGTTTACTCCAGCAAAACCAATGGTCAAGTCTGTTATGTAGTACTCTATGTAGACAACTTATTACTCCTTGGAGATTCTAAACCATTCATCGAACAAATAAAGAATCATCTCAAGAAGGAGTATCAGATGACCAACCTTGGACCAGCAGAACGTTTTTAGGACTTAGAATTTGTTGTAATTGTCAAAAGCCACAGATCTTAGTTGATCAATCTGAATATGTTCAGACCATTTTGGAGAGGTTCCAAATGTCTAACTGCAAACCTGCAAAGACACCTCTACCTGCTGGTTCAGTTTTGGAGAAAAACATGGAAACCGCAACGGATGTGTTCCATACAGAGTACCAGAGCATCATTGGTAGCATCATGTATGCCATGCTTGGTACACAGCCTGATCTCGCTTTTTCCATAATGAGACTCACCAAGTTTGCCTCAAACCTGTCAAAGCAACACATGTGCCTCACACAATATGTCTTGCACTACCTTAGGGGAACTAAAGACTATGCGCTTTGTTACGACGGAGATTCCAACTCCGGGTTAATTGCCTATTCAGACTCGGACTGGGCAGAAGATCACAACGATAGGCATTCCACAAGTGGCTTTGTATTTCTCATGGCCAATTGTGTCATTTCTTGGGTTTCCAGATGACAACCCACCATTTCCCTCTCTTCAACAGAAGCAGAGTATAAGGCTGCCTCTGATGCATGCCGTCAAATGGCCTGGCTTTGGAACTTTGGACAAGAGCTCAGTGACAACATGACCGCTCCTACTCCCTTGTGTCTGGATAACCAAGGAAGCATTTTCCTTGCAGTTAATCCTGCCATGGACCACCACACAAAACACATCAAAATTCGGTATCACTTCATCTGAGAATTTTACAAGAAGGGTGAAACCAACATTTTCTTTGTTGCGAGTGAAGACCAGCTTGCAGATGCGTTGACCAAGAACGTTCCCCTCTCTGGAATAGAGAAACTTTGAATGTCAACTGGCATGGTCATAGTGTCTTGAACAAGTGGGAGTGTTGAACTTCTACCATTTCAGGCATTATCTTATCAGGCTTGCCTGATATGGACTTATCTAGTGTTCTGCAACACTACTTACCTTACTGTAGCTTACATTCCTTTTTCACTCATATCTTATCTACAGGACTCATTATCTCTTGTCCTGACTCAGTAGATTAGATAACAGACCTTTGGGCCTCTGCTCCTTTAGCATCTGATATTACTGGTTACCAGGAGTTCCGGCCTTCCGTCTTACTAATGCTTACTCATGTAGTTTACGCTGATGACTCAGGATGACTCAACTATCAGGTGATGGTCTCACACATGTATATATACTGGGCTGTGATGCCCGTTAATATATCATTCCTTCCTCTGCTCTCCTGTGTGCCTAACGGGACTCCCTCTAGCAGTTCCCCTCACAGGTTTGTTCACTAGCCTTACAGCCACTCTCATTCACTCCTTTCAACAGAAAGTTGAAGTCTTCTACATAAGCACAGAGGAAAATCTGGCAGATCTATTCACTAAGAACTTAGGTCGTATCAAATTCCTCAAGTTCAGAGGAATGCTCAGACTTTGGTTCTATGACTGAGTCCAGCATAGTCGGCTGCACTATGCACCATGAATCCTTGCGTGCATCTGTCGCTGCACTTAGCAAGGGGGAGTGTTGAACAATAGAGAGTGCCTAATAAGGCAGCCAAGTTCACACACCGGCACTCCAGGTAACAGGAGTATCACATGCAGTGTAGATAGAATCACATGCATCGGGATTGGTATTAGTCAGGTACTATACAGTAGCTTAGGCATATGGTCTCCTACATGTATATAAGGACCTCTGTAGCGTAGCTCAATCCCAAGTCACCTACAAGCAACTTTGTGTGCATCAAGCCTCACAGCAACCCAACCAAGTAAGACAGTGTCCCGCTACACTGCGTAAGATAGCCTGCTCATCAGTGATGGTCTCCCCACATGTATATATACTGGGCTCAGATGCCCTCTAATGTATTGTTCCTTCCTGCTCTCTCCCATGTGCCTAGTGGGCTCCTCCCTTGAGCAGATACCCTCAGGTTCATTCACTGCCTTTATAGCCACTTCCACCTCACTCCTTCAACACAAATGGCTTACACTCATACTTCTTATGCCTCATGTAGTATGGGCATTTGCAGAGTATGTGATATTGGGTTTCTATGTACCCATCCCATAGACAATGTGGACATTTGTCTGATTCACCTGGCTTTAGAAGCTTGAATTGCTTCTTAAATTCTCTGCATGGGAAATTCTCAGTGATAACCTGCATGAATCAGGCTACCTCCTTGTTATGAATCTTAGTGGGGAACATAAGTTCCTCATAAGTTCTGTCCTCACTGTCTGAGTTTTTGTATGCATTGAAGTTTCAAACACAAATAAGTACTAGTGCCATGAATGGCTCAATGCCTCCTCCTTTCTTGACCTCTCATACCACTGCCTTGGGTCACTAGTAAGTACATACTAGCTTCAAGTTTGGCATCTGTGCCACTGGCATGGACTTGCTTTATAGACTCAACTGGTGCTGGTAGACTGAAGAAGTTAAAAACCTAGTATAATTATGCTTGTAGGCTGGCTGGATACACAGTGACCATGACAATGGCATTCCAGGATGCTCAATGTAAGCTAGGGCTTCTGGTGCCTGAAAATGCTATTCAGGCTATCAGAAATGGATCCCCGTCCTTTGTAATGCTTCCGTAGCTCAGTTGGAAGAGCGCAGGTCTCATAGCACATATGAAGGTGACACGCATCCTTTAATCCTGAGGTCGACGGTTCGAACCCGCCCGGGAGCATTTTTAAACAATTTCCTCGCTATGTATCTCGACCATATCGCTTGCATGCAAAAAAGAGGATACATGCCTTTTTACAAGCATAGGATGATATTACACCAGTGCCCAAGAATGATACAGCGAGCACATAGACTATGGGTATGCGGGTATATCACGGTGTTACTTACTACCTCGTATGCGCAGCATTCCAAGGTAGGACCACTGTCACCATCCAACTGCAGTGAGTCTATGCAGGTCCTCGATTGCAAATCCTGCGAGCAGTAAATCATCCTCTCGGCGTCACGGGCTCTTGTCGGATTCCAGACCGCACCAACCTCACTGGTACTTATCCTTATAAATCCATGCGAGGCCGACGTCGCTGACCCCCTGTTTGACCTGGGGCACAGTGAGTATACTCGCGATTGGCTGAGCAGGGTGACACATACCGCGGCACGGTACCACTTGGCCGCCTCCCTCTTGTCTTTCTTGCACCCCTTGCCATTCGCGAGACAAAATGCGAGATCTTGCTGGGCATCTGGGTCTCCCAGCCGTGCGGCGACACGGAAGTAGCTCTAAGTCCTAAGGTCAGCCCACAACCCAGCGCACGATAAGGACGGACATACGACTGCCATCTTCTTGTCTTTCTCCACTCCCCACCCGCGAAAAAAGCTCTGTCCGACCTCATAGATAGCCAGCACAAGCTCGCTCTTTACAGCACCAGAGTCCGATCCAGCCCGCGCTTTCTCGAGGTCCTCCACGGCGACTTCCGCCGCACGTCGCAGCCAGCGGAATCCCGCAGCCTCGCTTTGGGGACACCCCCACCCGTGGCGCTGCGCCAGCCCCCACATGAGCATCCCAACGCCACAGCCGCCATTAATCGTCGCGCTTTTCTCGAAGCACGCTGCCGACTCCGTCAGCCGGTTGGCCTCGTGGTGGACGATACCGAGCTGCAGGTAGTCCTGCGCCGTCTGTGGGTTCTCCAAGTTGGGCTGCGGGGCGGATGGCGGCTTAGCGTGTTGAGAGACAGGTGTAGGTGGCGATTTAGTGTTTTGAGAGGCGGGCGTGGGTGGCGATTTATCGAGGCGCGAAGGGGAGTAATTGGGGGAGAGGTGGGTCGTACAGGGCGAGTCGCTTGATGTGCTTGGTGCTACTGGGGTGGTTGGCGAGGCTATAGGACTGTCCATGGGGTAGTAAGAGTAATGCGAGTACAAGCTGACCGGTGAAGCTGGCCGAAGCGGCCGAGGAGGCGCATTGCTTGGTGATATTGATCTTGACGAGGAGGCCGCAAGAGAAGACCCCGAATGACTGCCCGGTAGTTGGGCCATCGGTGGCGTCGACCGGTTCGCCTGGGACGGCAGCATGGACGACGCAACGCTAGCCACACTACTGGACATGTCCATGGAATGCGAGCTCATACTAGTGGATGGGCGACTGCCATCCGCCAAGCTCTCATGCTGCGAGAGCGGCGAGCGGCCAGCAGACCGCGACGACCCCGCTGTACCGGGCCTTTGCTGATTCCGTTTGTACACCTCGAGTTTCCTGTCCTCCGTGGCTCTGTCCGTGACGAGGGCAACGCGTGGATGTGAGAAATTGACTGAACCCTCCACCGCCGACGGCGTCCTGCCCGCAGGATGCATCTGGGTGATAGGAGGCTGTGACCAGAGGTCGCGCCTCTCATCCGGCCGTCCTGGCTCGTCGGAGACAATCACAGAGGGAATGGTACCCGGTTGGTTGACGAAGAAGTTTGTGTCGCCCGTCCTCCAGGAGTCATGGTACGGATTGCGGTACCTTCCACTACCATCGTCGTAGTCCTGGCTCGCCTCGGAGTACATGCTCTCCACCATTGACTGTCCGCGGTCTCCGTCAGCCCATGACGATGAGCCAAGGTGTTGCGACGCCCCGTCCCACTCGCGCTCCCTGCTCCGGTCCCGCTCAGGGAACGAGTCGTCTTGCGCGCCCCACGACGACGTCGAATGCACGTCGCTCCGATGGCGATCGTAGCCAAACTCCGTGAGCGCGGTGCCCGTGGATGCTGTTCGGAAGCGCGTGTGCAGGATGGGTGAGTACTGCGTCTGCATCGCCGGGTCTCCGGTCGGTCGCGAGGGCGTCGTGTCCAGCGTGGAGAGCTCAGCGCGCCGCGTCGACGTCCGGCGCACCAGTGAGTCGAGAGGTGATGACTTATGCAAGGCCGACGGCGGGTGGTGCATCTTGGAGCCGTGTGAAGTCTATCGTATAAGAGTGTGAATGCGACCGAGCTTCTGAGCTTCGCCTGCTGAGGGGTATACCTTCCGCTAGAGTAGCTCAAGTATGTAGAAAGAGAAGTGCAAGAGCATCGCCCTGCCGTCGCAAATGCAAGCCGTGAACTGTATCATGGCGAACTTGGCAGAGGGGTGCCGCATCACTTGCCGCCCGTCCCCCTTGTTTGTCATCGACTGCATCCAGACATCGCCCAGCGGTCATCTTGCGCCGTGTTATTGTGAATCTGAGCACTGCAGCCAGTCTCGCAATCTGCATCATTGCATCAAAACGGACATCATCCCTACATGCATGAAGACCGACACAGCACTGCCAACAATAGCCTAGTACTAATCTATTAGATGTACTTTTTGCCGTGCTTAACCTCAGCATACGGATCGTACATCCGAGGCCTACCATACCGCGGCTCCGGCGATTCTGCAATGGTACTCAGTGTGATGTACAGCTTGCGGTACAGAAAATACTCACTGAGGACGTCACGATAGATCTTGGACACGGTCTCATCCCAAACCTCACGCCACATATGCGCACCGCCACCCTTGCTCCCATCAAACCCATGCTCGTCCGCAAAGGCGCGGAAGTTGAAACCAAGCCGTTCTGCCTCGGGGATGTTGGGGAGCTTGATAGGCTCTGTGGGTGAGGCTTGAGGGAGTAGCAATACCACATAACGGTGGTAAGGTGTGCCCTGCTGCGGGTGCGGCGGAATGTAGTGGGTATGCGGGTGAGGGATGGCTAGAGGCGATGTAGAGGTGGCGGACAACGGGATGTTCGGGCTTTGAGGAGCAACGTTAGGCAATATCACGGCCGAGCACAGAACCACTTACTGCATCCAGTGCAAGTACGATTGGAACGTCTGGTTGTCCTCGTCGGGAACGTCTGATGGCAAAATGAGCATGCCATCTGTTTGGGAAGGGATCACAACCTACCCAGGTCCACCATCAACAATGTATAGAGTCGTGTATCGGTATGCCATACAGTCGTATATAACGCAGGCGACCTCCACGTCTGTGGATAACACACATAAGGAACAGGGATATTGACTTCAAAAGCAGAGTGACCATACCTGTTCCGGCAGAAGATACATTCCCGGGTCGACCTTCTGGTAGCGTCGCTTCACGCGACTCCGACGGTACACGTCCTTTGGAGGCGCCTCCGGAAAGTTGAGACGCAAGTCAATGGTCGGGTGCAAATCCGGAAGCAGGTCCGGGACGACGTGCATTTGGTGGATACGTTCCATCTGCAGACATGAGGTCAGTGGTCTTGTATGGTTACGAATACAAGTCGCCCTGCGTTAGAGTGACGCCTGCTTATGGCAAATTGCATATGCAAGCGTATTGCGCCGCAGTGGATGCCATGCCCTATGGGTAACTCTCCAAAACAGCATGAAGAAACGCACCAGCAAGTCTAATGCACCATCTTCTCTCCACCTCTTCTCAGTCAAGTGCCTGTAGATGGGCAGCTGCATGTCCGCTAGTCCAGCTCAGCACATGCCTTACGTCCACCAACATGAAGCACACTCACCCAGCCCATTCGCGGCCTTCCAGCGCACCTCCGGCAGATTCACCTGGCTCTGAACCTCGAGGATCTTCACCTTCTCCACCAGCGCCTGCTGACGGTCCACGTCTCCCTCCATCTCAGCAGCCTGAAGAGCCTTGCGCACGTCCTCCAATTCCTGGGTCAGCACTTTCGAATCCTCCTCGATGTACTGCAGTGCGAGGTCGTAGACTGGGAGCACACCCTTTCCAATGGGTCTGCTATACTGACGCGGATGCTCCAGAGTAATGCGTGGCCTGTATGTCGTCCAGTTACCAATGGCCGGCTTGCTCTCCGCAGGCGCGACTTCCTCTACCTTGCTTGCGTCCGCAGAGCCCGCTTTGGCCTTTGGAGACGTAGGCTTTGGTGTCGACGTAGCGCTGGGAGGGGGAAGCGGTGACACCGCCGCACTAGTAGGGGCATTCGCCTGCTCCAGAGTTGCATTCCCGCGACATTGCTGGAGCCTTGAGCAAATGCGAGGGAGCCTGCGGATAGCCAGCATGCTCGCCAATGAAGCAGTTAGCGCGACAGAGCGCGACGCGCTCCTGGATTTACCGCGCAAATTATTGGATTACATAAGCAGAATATACCTCCCCTCTGACGCCGGCCTTCGCTCTTTCCCGTCGTCACTTGTGCAATGGGAAACGTTACGAAAGTTCAAACGTTCATCGACATCTCTTACGTTGATTTGATTGCTTTATTGCAGAAGAGACTATTGTACAGGTACGTGGAATAATCATCACCAGACTAATGCTAGCGCTACAGGGACAAATAAGCCGGACAAGAAACGCGTGTGCAGGGAAATCGTAGTCCATGTGTATGTGTGTCCGTTCTATGCAAGATACATGTATATTCTAATAGGCCATCTCGAACTGTCCTGAGGTCCTGGAGATAGAAATGTGAAAGATATGATGGAAGTTGTACGAGAATGGTATGTGCACGACTTCTTGGTTCACGGTCGTGAGCCGGATTGCAAGCATCCAGGTGTTCTAAACATATGCTCTCCTGAGAACAGCTACGCCAGTCTGGCTATTCCCTGGAGCACTTCCGCGACTGTGGAGCAAACCCACTGTCGGAAGTTGTTGAGGCTGTGGGCGTTGCTGAGGACGTTGTTGAGGCTGTGAATACTGTAGAACCAGCGGACGCTGCTGAATTGGCGGTCGCTGCTGAACCGGTAGACGCTGCTGAACAAGCGGGTGCTGTGGACGTTGCTGAACCTGTGGGCACTGCTGAGTCTGCAGACCCCGCTGCTGTCCGTCTCGTACCAACATGCCCTGTGGCTGCGAGCCTCGCGGTGCACCTCGCGCGCTGCCATGGTGGTGACTTTGCGCTGACGAGGGTGCTGGTGCGATGGTTCGTGACTGAGGGCGAGGCTGCAAGACGGTACTGCCCAATGATGAGGCGCTGGTAGGTCGCTGGTTTCCAGGTCCGGGAGGTGCACCGTGACCGATGGTCGGCGGCGTGCCTCGCCGTTGCGATGGGTGTCCCGGATGAGCTGACTGCGCGATGTGGTGGATCGCGTTCATTGACGAGATGGCTGCTGGCCTAAAGAGTGCACCTGGACGACTGGGAGGCGCAGGAGGGCGATTCTGACTTATATCAGGCATACGCGACGGTACTGTGTTCTGGTGAAGCGAGGCAACAGCTCGACGCTGACCATCGTGTTGCTGTAGGTGCTGACTACCGTGTGGCTGCGGGGGCTGGCGAGCTTGAGTTTTCCTGGACGCGCTACCGTGTGGGATGGCTTGAGCTGTTGTTCCAGGCAATGGTGGACGCTGCGGTAGGCTGTGGAGAGGCGGGTTTGAACCTGGAGCTGAGCTGAGTGCATTGCGGGCCCTCAATGTACTCAGCTGAGACCCAGAAACAGCGGTGGCGTAAGGGACAGCATAGCGTGCAGGTAAGTTCAGAGTGTCGATGTTCATCTACATAACTCATGATCAGTCTCTACCAATACCGAAGAAGAAGACGACTTACTGGAACAGGCCTGGTAGTACCAGTCCTTTGGGAGTTGATGGTACGCTTGTATAATGTCTCGATCGGTGCATCCATGACCACATCGTTGTTACAGTCCACGGGAAGGTGTGTGTTGCTCGGCGCATAGCGCTGTCCGTGCCCGTCGACCTCCATCTTGTCCGTTTCCCTGGTGCACACGCCCGCAGACATGGTGACCAATTCGTACATGACCTCGTCTTCATCGACGACCTGTATAGGAAACCCATTAGACCTCAAGTCGGACTCCCAAGATGATGCAACGTACCATGGGTGTTTCTTCGGCAACCCCGTCAGCGTCGCTGATATCAAGTCGTCTTAACGCCGCTACAAGCGACACAAACGCGCTAGCGCTAGGCTGCAGGACAGGCGATCTTGAAGCGCTGCACCCCAGGATTGGCGAACAGGCTGCCGAGAGGACGTCGGCCTTCTCCCGTAGCGACGCCCACAAGGAGCGTGCGATTGGCGACGGCGGGGTTGAGGAACCAACATCCGGGGTGTCTGGCACGATTGCAGTGGAATCGCGGATCGTCGTCCAGGATGAAGATAGAAAAGTGGCATCAGATGTAGGTGTATCTGATGCAGTGACAAGGGCAGATGCCGTCTGAGGTTTGGTACGGACGCTGTCTGCGCGAATGGAGTCCTTAACGGCACCCTGCGCCTTGTCACAGGCAAAAGTCTCGGCGGGTCGCTCCTTCAGTTCTAGAATATCGGGAACAACAACGACGGATGTACGCGTCAACTCCAACGAAGGAGGCGCATGCATTTCTGTCGTCGTAGGTGCGTCCGAAATGCTACTGCTGACAGAAGCTGCGCGCTGTGATTTTTGGCTCGTTCACTAATCCACTTCTCTAAGGGAAGGACATGAACGTACCTGTGGGCCTGCCTCGGGTTCATCAGTGGCACTTGTCGCCGTATTTCGATCTGACCCGTCAAAGACTATGCCCGCGAACCCCGCGGTGATCATGTCCACGTGAGGACTCGCCATACTTGCTTTCTCCAAGTCGAGGTTCTCCACGTGGTGTGAAAACACGACGTAAGGGAGAGGATAAACTGGGGAGGCAGGGATCGTGAATCGAGTCATTGGAGACGAGCTAGATGACGTGACGGATAGTGCTGGGCTGGAACGGGGAAGAACGTACTCCAAGGTCACGCGCTCCTCGACAACGCTGCTCACAGTCGTCACGACGCTGGGGACATCGCGGAGGCTGAAATTAGCGAGGTCTTGTGCAAGCCGATCGAGTGCTTCGTGACTGCAAGAGACATACGGAGATGGGGACATCATAAAGTAAAGTACAGGAGACGACTCTGAGGAAGCGACAGATAGCACAGGGCTAGCGCGGGGGACAACAAACTGGGATCCGACTGCCTCCCCATGCTCAAGAGGAATATTCGGAAGAGATACCGAGTCGACACCCGCGAGCGTGATGTGTCCGACGGGACTGCAGTGGAGGGAGGCGGAGCATCCGATGGGGCTTCTAGGAAGAGCTGTAGCACTCGCGTCGGTGTCCTCAATGGGGCTGTCGGGGAGTGGGATATTGCCGTACTCAAAAGGACTATCAAGCAGAGGAACGCCGGCAGCCTTTACGATTTGTGTGAGTGCTTCAGTCATCTGGGCGGAGACAAGTTCCCCGATAAAGTCGAGAATAGGTGCAACCACAGGACTCCTGTGCTCGTCCCGGTCGTACTCGTCCAGTGTTATCACAGAAGACAATGGCGTGTTGAAGACGAGGAACTCAGTGTCCTCGTTCTCCGGCGTTGACGCAGGCACGAGGATCCCGAGACCGATTCCCGCAGAAACGATGGGAGTTTTCGCTGCGACAGGGTCCGAGTCCAGGCTGAAGTACGGAGTCAACTCGTTCACAAGAGAGCCGCCAAAGGATGAAGATGCCCATGAGGGCAAGGGGGTGCAGTAAGACTCGCCGGCGAGAAGGGTACTGAGTGGTGAACAGGAGAGCTCATCGTCGGAGAAACAGGTGACGGAAGGGGAGTAGAAGAATTCTTCAACATCGACGAGAGGAGGGACGGACGGGGAGTAAAACTCGGTAAGAGGAGTGGTGGACGGTGATTCAAACTCATCGACGTCCGCGGGAGGGGTGGCGAATGTCAAGTGCAAACCCTCGTCGTCGTAACTGGATGGGGTACTTGACAGTGAGTGCGACTGGTCGACGTCGGTGAGGGGGCTAGCCATTGGTGAGTAGAAAGGTTCATCGATGACTGGTGAGTTGATAAGATGATGCTGATACAATGCTTTGAACGGGTATGTCATGTCGCTGTTGAGCGGCAAGGCAGCAACATCGACGAGTGGTACGTGGTGAGCGTCCGTAGGGTAATCCGTGGTCTGGTCCCTGCTGATGCTGAAGTTTATGTTAAGGTCATAGAGGGACGACGGGCTCGCTGCTGCGGACGTCAATGGAGAACCTTGTTGATCAATTGTGGCGTGCTTGACATCGACGGCGGTGGCCTTGCTAATGTGTGCCTTCAAGAAGGCAGTCGAGGTGACATAGAGGCGGCGTCGCATCGTTCCTCCAATGCAACGAACGGTGCTATGAGTATGAAGGGTGGCCACGACAGCACGGAGGGGACGTGCGCAATCCCCGACGATGTTTGACAATGGCGAAATAGCCGTACCGATGAATACTTGCTCGAGGCAAGTGTCCAGTTGAAGGGCGACGATACGAAGGCTCTCGAAGGCGACGGGCGCGGCCTTGATACAGGTGTCTATCACGGTGAGGGGGATTTGCGAGGTGAGCAGGGAACTGTGAACACAGGTCAATGATTGTTATATATATGCCGGACTTGTATGCTTACCTGGCGAGACCGTATAACAGGTTGAGAACCGCTGGACGTACTGCGGGGGGCGCCGTAATGATGACAGCAATGACGGCTAGACAGAGTAGGCCGGACGAGATAACCCGGTGGTGGGCCTGCATTGTTATGGGCGCTGCTTGGGACATCGTGATATCCGGCGCGGGCGATGTACGGGAGGAAAGGGTGCGGGTGCGGCGGGGTGAAGAGAAGAGCAAGTTGAACATGCACGCCGGCTTTATAAGTGCGCGACGCGACGCGGTCGATCCCTTCACGTGAGCAATCAACAACAGAGCTCACTCGACGTCACCGCGGCACGGCCGGCGGGGGCGGCGCATTCAAGCCACTGTGGACGGACAAGGTCGTCCCTCGATTGCTCTCTACCATGCCTGGATCTGCGCTCGCCCGCCGTTTTTGCACATCCTTCGAGGCCAGTGTCCATCCGAACATGTACTGTGCCCTACGCGGCCATGTGTTGCTAACTAATTACTATGCCGGAAGGGGAGTTGCAAAGGGTGGGGAGTTGCAAAGGGTGGGGAGTTGCAAAGGGTGGGGAGTTGCAAAGGGTGGGGAGTTGCAAAGGGTGGGGAGTTGCAAAAATGGGACCCCGGCATGCCTCTGTTCACTCGCACTTCTCGAGACTCTTACAGCATGTCAATAGACACTAATTAAGCCCTATCACAAAAGGATACTACTACAGAAACTTGAGTTGTCATGGAATGAGGCTGCGTACAGTGCGTGTGACTCGAGCACTGACAGCAATAAATCACAGATCTCAACTGGGATGTCACCATCTCTCTACCTGAATTATACAGATTATATTTCTACCATCTATTCACTCTTTACTCAACCCACCCGATTGACAGTACAACCACAAGGTACCATGTTCTGTAAGTTTCAAATGAGTGTTCCTGAGCTCAGCCACCAGTGCGTGACGAGCTTCAAACTCCGCTCGACGTCAGTGGCTGCACAACGACCTTGTGCAGGTGCACCTACGCAATGCGCTGTCATCACCCAACTACACTAATAATCAGGTTCCATTGCGCTCGCAGTCCCGCCCTAATCTTCTAGTCAATAACACCCTCTTTTCTCTCTTTTTTTACATGCCACAGCAAGGTGCAAAAGTCCATCGGAAGCCCACCTTCAGTTATGATCAGCACCTCAAGGCGCGAGTCAAGGATGCCTGTTGTTGGCTCGATTTGCAGGAGCCACATAAAGGACTGCTTCGCGAGGCCAGCCTGAAGTTCAGCATACCATACTACAAGCTCTATGGACACTACTGCAAGAAGACACGGGCACCACGAGAAGCACACAACTCGCAACGAATTCTTGACAATACCCAGGAGGCGGTTTTGGCAGGTTGGGTGAAGTTCTGGGGAGATGAGGGCCTCCCTGTCGATTGCATGGGCCTGCAGATAAAGGCAAAGGAGATATCTGGTGGTTCTCTCCCATCGACCGAATGGGTGAAAGCTGTCGCGGAACGAGTCGACACACACATTTGAAGCGAGAGGGTCTCGCCGGGAATTACCCCGTACAGACAGGGCTGAGTGAGTGTGAAACTCACCCTCAAGGCTTTAACAGACTTGAAGTCGATGTTCAGCGGGCTAGGATTAGAGTCACTAGCTCTTCAAGTTAGATTACTTATCACTTGGTAAATACAAGGGAGCTTACCTAGCTCTTCAAGAGGACAAGATGAAGAGCTAGGACTACGAGCTACACTACTTATACCCCTGAGGTTTAGGGCAGGGCTCCTACATCAGACAGCCGTCACATGTGTGAGGTACTTACACTATTGGCTATCTACTGATGATGCAAGATGACGCAATCTACCATAACTCCGGTCTCGGGATATGAGTCAATGAGTCATGTGCTACAAGAGAAACCCTAGTATGTGGTTACGTCACATGACTAGTCAGAATGCCATTCCAGGCAAAGTCTTTATCGAGCGTATAGTACAAGTCCATTGTAAAGTGAGATAAAATAGTAAAAATATAGGAAAAATAGGGCCTGGTCGTGCCTACTACAACAAAAGCCTTCAAAAAGCGACACCCGGAACTGAAGGTATGCCGTTTGCAAGGCCTCGATCCTGCACGCGCACATGCTTTCAATTGCGAGACGGTCAAGGACCATTTCGAAAAGCTTGCCTGCACACTCGAGCACTACAGTTTTAAATGTGAAAACATCTGGAATATGGATGAGAAGGGTTGTCAGCTGGGTGGAGGTTGGCGAGTCATGAACAAGAAGTATTTCTTCTCCCGCTATGACTACACGAAGTACAAGAAACACAGCAGTAACCTCGAGCTCATCACGATCATTGAGTGCATTGCAGCCGATGGTCATGCCCTTCCTCCCCGTTTCATCTTTGCTGGGAGCGGTGACTCTGCAACCTATGATGCTAGATGGTTTGAGGAGCACCCAGGCATCTCGTAAGTGCATGAACTCTGTCAGATATGTCATGAATTGTTACTGACTGTACACAAGTGTCGGATACTCACCAAATGGCTGGACGAATGATCAGCAATGCTTGCATTGGCTGGAAACACACTTCATTCCACAGGCTCGAGCTCGAGCAGGTGACCCCAGTGAGCCCGTCTTGCTTATCTGGGACAGACATGGCTCGCACATCCAAAATGAACTGCGACAGCTCGGTGTGAAGCATAATGTTCATTTCTTCTGTCTCCCAGCCCATACGACGCACATGCTCCAGCCTCTTGATGTTGGTGTCTTTGGTCCATTCCAGACTGCATGGCTGAAGCGCTGCAAGGAGGTCGTTGAGGAGATGAATCAATCAATCTCACACTGGGACTTCCCCCGGGAGTACTTCAATGTTCGTTCACAGGCCTTCACACCACACATCGTCCAGGCAGCATTCCAGAAAACGGGCATTTGGCCGCTCAACCCAGACATCTTCTCTGATGCCGATTTTGCCCCCAGCCGCACTACCTCTGCTGATGCTAGCATGCCTGATGGCTATCCATCGGCCGTCACTGACTTGGAGACGGACTCGGACCCTGAGTTCGAGCTGTCAGACTCAGATTTCGATGACATGGAGGGTGATTCCGAGGTGGACTCTGAATCTGACATGGAGTCAGACTCTCTCTCCGAATCTGGCTCAGGCGGGGAAGCCACAGACACCAAACCAGAACACACCATACTGAGACTGGCCCGCTCTCGTCATGATGATATAACACCTCCCCCCTCTCAACACAAACATATCACTCTGAACAGTCATGACAACTCACATTCTCGCAAAGACAATACCCACTCCCACAATGACCCACCCCCTCTGGCTCACTCGGCATCCGAAGCGGGGCATGCCCATGGTCCAACAGGCCCGACATTGCAATGCAAACACACCACGTCAGCCATGGATGAATCCGACAGCGAGTCGACTCCCACAGCCAAGCGGTGCCAGCAGACACGCTCAGTAACACTGCCATTCACGCCTGTTGCAATTGATAAGCATTGGAGTCTAGCACGTCAGCTGGAGGTGGTGACCTCAAATTACGATAGACTGTGGAAGGCTTACCAGGACCTTGCTGTCTTGCATCGCTCCGCGGAGACACACTGCACACTGGCATGACGCCAGATCAAGACACTGCAACACCATATTCATGCACGTGAGCAATGGAAGGGCAGGAAACGCAAGAGATATACAATGAAAGCCTTGTTCTTGAGCAGTCCCGAGGCTGCCAAGATTTTTGAGGAGATCAATGCAGCGAATGCAGCCAAGGACAAAGAAAATGCAGCATGGAGAGCGCAGCGAGAAGAGAAGGTGCGGAAGGCAGACGAACGGTGTGCCGAGATCCTCCGTCAAGGGTCTACCATCCAATTCAGCGGATCCTTGAACTTGAAGTCCAAGGATGAGCTTGACAGCATCCGGCACACCCTAGGTCTTCAGCTCGAGGGCAAGGTGACGAAGGCCGTGCTTTTGCGTGCTCTCAATGACCATTTCGAATGTCATGCTGAGCTCAAGAGTGATCCGCAGTTCATGGAGTTGTTCTCGCGGCATTGATACGCCTGAGCCGTGGCTCTACCCCGATACGGTCGGGCCGGCTCTTTTCGCGCTGTAGGCCGAACTTCGAATGGGATCGTTGGGACCGCGCCAGACCATAGGATCGCTTATTGCGCTGTTTAGCGGGCAAGTAGGAATGTACCAACTTGATCATCGCGGCACGGGAACACACCGTTGCAGCCTATCGCAGCCTCGTCACACGCAGGAACTCAAGCTGCACACTTGGAAAGTCAAATTGTAGAAGCTAGGTCGCATTGTTGAGCTAGCTAGCGCAGTACACCGCGAGTTGTAACCACTTCTGACCATGACAGGGTACGAAGGGATGCGGGCCGCACCCATGCTGCCCGGCATTCCTCGGCAAGCCTCCCCCTCGAGCAAGTCCACCCCGACCCCTCACACTTCCTCGACCCCGTTGCGGGCCTGTCGGAGTGTTCAAAGCGCAAAGCAGATTGAGCAGACTGGGACCTGGGTGGTTCATCGCAGGTTCCGGCTGTAGCGCGGGCATCGTACCGTCGGGACCGTTGGTCGGCTCGGGCGGCTTGTCATAACTTGCTGCGAGTAAGCGGTCGACCAAGCGGGACATCTCGTGCACGATCGTCGGCAAGGCGTGGTAGTCGTCGAGGTGCGTGGGCACCGTCATATACATGGGCAGTCCTACGGTGAGGGGACGTTCGGTTGGGCCTGCTTATAGAGGACGGCTGATTCGGACCAGGCGAGCATCGGGAACGGTACTCTGACCTTCTCAATCTCAGGCGTGTCGCGAGCCTTGAAGACCTCATCGAAGTAGTCCAGCATCTCTTTGATCTCGTGGTATGCGAATGGAGACGGAAGGCTACCAGGTTCGGCGGCAGTGACATGGCAGTACGACTCCAGTATGGCGCACTATTGTCGCAGTCAGCAATGGCTCTATTGGGATATGCCAGATGCGCCCAGGCTAGCCACTCTCATGACCTGGAGGGTTGGTACTGCGGCTCGATCATGGTGTCAGCCAGCAAGACATCAATAAGTCTCGCAAAGCGGATGCGGTGAGCATTTACGGTTGTCTCGTTGAGGGACATGTTGAAGGAGTGAATTGGAGTGGCTGTAAAGGCGATGAACGAACCTATGAGGGAACTGCTGAGGGACCCGTTAGGCACACAGGAGAGCAGAGGAAGGAACAATACATTAGAGGGTGTATCCAGCCCAGTATATATACATGTGCGAGACCATCACCTGATGGTCGAGTCATGATGAGTCATAATTGTAAGCTACATGAGTCATCATTAGTCAGACGGAATCTGGAACTCTAGGTTACCGGCAATATCATATGCTAAGGAACGGAGGCCCGGATGTCCGGTATCTAATCTACTGAGATAGGACGAGAGATAATCAAGTCCTATAGATAAGATAAAGAGCAAAAAGAGAGTAAGCGTACAATATGGTATGTAGCATTGCAGAACACAATGTAAGTCCATATCAGGCAAGCCTGATAAGATAATGCCTGAAATGGTAGAAGTTCAACACTCCCACTTGTTCAAGACACTATGACCATGCCAGTTGATGTTCAAAGTTTCTTTATTCCAGAGAGGGGAACATTCTTGGTCAATGCATCTGCAAGCTGGTCTTTGCTCGCAACAAAGAATATATCGGTTTCACCCTTCTCATAGAATTCTCAAATGAAGTGATACCATATTTCAATGTGTTTTGTGCGGCGGTCCACAGCAGGATTAACCGCAAGGAAAATGCTTCCTTAATTATCCAGACACAAAGGAGTGGGAGCTGTCATGTTGTCACCAAGCTCCTGTCCGAAGTTCCTAAGCCAAGCCATTTGATGACATGCATCCGAGGTGTTACGAATGTCAGGATGCGCGCCCACTGCATCCTGGAACACGTGACATACACCTAACCCTACCACTCTCTCGGACCGGTTCCCTCTCCCTTGCTGCCATCGCTTCCCACATAACCGAAGTCCGGTCCGATCCTCCGGCCCGGCTCCGCAACCCCCCTGTTCTCATGACTCCCAAGGCTAGGTCATTCCCCTTCATGACTCGAGCCTGTACTATACTTAGATAGGGACTGGTGTGATACTCACACCGAGGATGCTTCCTATTCGCCATCCACTATATCCCGCACCCTTCCCATGACTCGTCCCTCCGGACTCTGACTCATCCCCACTCCCATGACCCTTAGGGTTCCTCCTACCTTTCCCCTGTGTTTCTCCCATTGGCCCCACACCGAGCGCAACCTCGGTGACCTTGCCCTGAACCATAGAGGCTTGCCCTGAACCTCTCCTGTATATATACTGCAGTCTGTAGATGGTCGAGGTCCCAACTTCGACCTGGTTTAATCTATACTCAACCTTCACTCGCATCCCCTGCAGTGAAGCCTCTGAGTTAGCCGACACCAGACTCTCGCTTGCTCGATCCTGGTGGTAGCATTGTGCTCCCAGGCATCTACTGTCACTCTCATCGAAGGACAGGGTTTCCTTCGTGTAACTCGCTAGGCCCAGGTAGGTAAGTCCTAGGGGTTAGGTTGACTGACTATTTGTGGAATAGGTCAGTGGTCTCCAGAGTCGACCGTAGCTGAGTTAGCGCGAGTCGTCGCGTAGCAAGAGGCTGCTTTGTACTCTGCTTCTGTTGAAGAGAGGGAAACGGTGGGTTGGCATCTGGAAACCCAAGAAACGACACAATTGGCCATGAGGAACACAAAGCCACTTGTGGAATGCCTATCATCGTGATCTTCTGCCCAGTCTGAGTCTGAATAGGCAATTAACCCGGAGTTGGAATCACTGTCGTAACAAAGTGCATAGTCCTTTGTTCCCCTTAGGTAGCACAAGACATATTGTGCGAGGCGCATGTGATGCTTTGATGGGTTCGAGGCAAACTTGGCGAGTCTCATTATGGAAAAAGCGAGATCAGGCCATGTACCGAGCATAGCATACATGATGCTACCAATGACGCTCTGGTACTCAGTACGGAATACATCCGTTGCAGTTTCCGTGTTCTTCTCCAAAACTGAACCAGCAGGTAGAGGTGTCTTTGCAGGTTTGCAGTTAGACATTTGGAACCTCTCCAAAACGGTCTGAACATATTCAGATTGATCGACTAGAATCTGTCGCTTTTGACGATCACGACGAATCCTGAGTCCTAATAAATGCTCTACTGGTCCAAGATCGGTCATCTGATACTCCTTCTTGAGATGATTCTTTATTTGTTCAATGAACGGTTTAGAATCTCCAAGGAGCAATAAGTCGTCTATGTAGAGTACCACATAGCAGACTTGACCGTTGCTTTTACTGGAGTAAACGTAAACTCTGGCATCCGAATATGTCCGTATTAACCCTTGGTTCAGAAGAGTTCGGTGGATCTTAGTGTTCCATTGTCTAGACGCTTGCTTAAGACCATAGATGGCCTTCTTGAGGAGGCAGACCCAATCCTCCTTGCCTGGAACTACCCAGCCTTCAGGTTGTTCCATGTAGATTTCCTCTTCAAGTTCACCATTGAGGAAGGCTGTCTTAACATCCATCGAGTCCATCTCCCAGTCTTCGAGTGCAGCATGTGCAAACATATATCTCAAAGACTCAAAACGAGCGACTGGAGAGAAAGTCTCGTGGTAATCTTCACCCCAGACTTGAGCCCTTTGCTACTAACCGAGCCTTGTACCGGCCATCATGTTTTCACGCGTACACCCATCTATTCTTGACAATCTTCCTGTTCTTGGGACGGGGAACCAAGATCCAGGTGCCGTTTTGCTCATGAGACTTCATCTCAGAGCCTTCAGCAGCATGCCAGTGGTCCCACTCAGGGGATTTCTTTGCATCTGAATGCGAGGTAGGAACCGATTCTGAGTAATTGGCCTCCTTGAGAGCCTGCAATATCATAAACACTTCTGCTTGCTGATCTCCATGGGAGTCAGTTTGACGGTCGATCCGAGCCGGAGGCTCATCACCACAAACGTTGTCCCTATTCCTGTTCGGGTTCCTCCCAGCATTCTCACAACGAGGGCGAGTATACACAGGCTGAGGAGGTTGAACAGGTTGAGGATGTTGTGCGGGCTCAGGAAGCTGTCTCTCAGGTTCTCCCACTGGTTCCGGTTCGTCAATGTCCTCATAAACATCTTCGCTCTCTACCGGTAGAGGAAGTGGAATTTCGATCTGTTCCTCGTCATCATCCTCAGAGTCAGAGTCTACAGGATAGAATAATGGTGGACCCAGAGTCTTCGGGTTAGCCAAATCCTTACGTGCCGGAAAGGAGTCTTCATCAAAGGTCACATCACGAGACACAATGATCCGTCAACTGGAAGCATCCCAGAACTTGTAGCCCTTGGAGCCTTGCTCATATCCAACGAAGATCATCTCGATTGCCTTTTTATCGAGTTTCCCTTGTCTTCGTTCCTTTGGCACATGCACGAATGCCTTGCAACCGAATACTCTGAAGTATGAGATATCTGGGACTGTGCCATCCCAGAGAGTTATCGGGCATTGCCACTTAAGGCGTTGCATAGGCTGGCGATTGTAAATATGAACGGCAGTATCAACCACAAGTTGCCAAAAACCGTGACTAAGACCAGCATGGTGAAGCATAGCCGTAGCCTTTTCCATGATCATGCGATTCCAGTGTTCAGCTCACCCATTTTGCTGAGGCAAGTGTGCTACTGTCTTTTGATGAACAATTCCATAGAATTTTAGACGGGCCGTGAAAGTGTCAGAAGTATATTCCCCCCCTTGATCTGAGCATACATTGATGAGTTTATAACCAGTAACATTCTCAGCCCATGCCTTAAAGTCCTCGAACGCTTGGAGTGACTCAGACTTATGACGAAGGTAATAGGCTTGACCTAGACTAGTGTAGTCGTCCAGGAATGAAATGAAGTACTTGAAACCACCATTGACTGCTTGGGTACGCATAGGACCATCTTCGTCAGTATGAACCAACTCAAGAGGCTTTGTAGCACGTTTGTAGGACATGGGGAACGGAGCACGATGAGACTTGCCCCACTGACAACCTTCACAGGGAGATTGATCCTCAACTCCCACTGGATCTACACCTTGGTATGATCAGGTAAATGGTGAATAACTTCCTTAGACGGATGCCCCATCCGGCGATGCCAGGTACGAAAGGTGGTAGACAGCAGTGCTGCCGATTTCCTGTCCAGGACGTCCATAAACGAAAAATACAAGTTGTTTAGGAAGTTGTACGGTGCTTCCATTACAACTTTGCCAGAAACTTTGCCATGCGTAAACGGTTGGTCATAAATGACCATCTGACCTGAA